>RCUC01115975.1:0-32186 GCA_003697995.1 Taxidea taxus jeffersonii | reverse complement strand
TTTTTTTTTTTTTTTTAAAGATTTATTTATTTATTTATTTGACAGACAGAGATCACAAGTAGGCAGAGAGAGAGAGAGAGAGAGAGAGAGAGAGGAGGAAGCAGGCTCCCTGCAAAGCAGAGAGCCCGACCTGGGGCTCGATCCCAGAACCCCAGGATCACAACCGGAGCTGAAGGCAGAGGCTTTAACCCACCCAGGCACCCCAGGATTTCCACTGTCTTAATGTCGTTGGTGATACTGGGGCCTTTGTGAGGTGGGGGGAAAAAGGTCTTTTAGCTTTCAGACCCTGGAGATTTTTTTAAGTCTTAAGTGTCTCTCTTGTCAGAAGTACTCTGTAGATAAGTGTTTTCACATGAGAAAATGATAGCTAAGGTGAGGGTATTACTTCTGTTTACCTTTTTATAAAGTAGTAGTCCCTGTACCAGCAGCAGCAGTATCTGGGAACAATTGTGTTGGGCCTTGTGTTTTAACATTAGCTCTTTCTTTGATTATGATACATACCAGAGTTGGAGATACGCTGTCATAGAGCACCTTCCTTCCTTATTTATTTATTTATTTAGAAAAATTTTATTTGTCAGAGAGAGAGCATGCACAAGCAAGGGGAACCGCAGGCAGAAGGAGAAGCAGACTCCCCGGTGAGCAAGGAGCCCAGTGCAAGACTCGATCCCAGGACCCTGGACCATAACTTGAGACAAAGGCAGACAATTAATTAATTGGGCCATCCAGGCGCCACTAAGCTTCTTTTCTTATCTGCAATGTGGAAGTAAATAATAGTACTGACCTTATTGTGAGGATTAGATCAGATAAAGAACATTAAGCACTCAGTACAGTGCCTAGCATGTTGTAACTACTCAATAAATGTTAGCTATTGCTGATCTTATAATGTTATTAGCTATGAGGTACAAGGTCATTGTGAGATTAAGTTGAAAGATATCTTTAGAGACTTTAAAAAGTTAAGCACCTGGAAGTTTTGGAAAAGAATGAGTTTATGAAGCTTATTTTTAACTCCTGCTTTCCAGGAAGGTTTGAGGGGAGAGAGATTTGAGTCAGAGCATTTGGAGCCATTGAGGTTTGGAGTTATATTGTTTGATAGTTTGGAAGTGTTTGTTGGATTCCTTTTGGTTCAGAGCTGATCTCAAGTTGAAGAACCTGGCTCTTGGGGCCCCTGAGTGGCTCATTTGGTTAAGCGTCTGTGTTCAGCTCAGGTCATGATCTCAGAGTCCTGGGATCAAGCCCCACATTGGGCTCCTTGCTCAGCAGGGAGTCTCCTCTCTCTCTCTCTCTCTCCCTCTCCCTATGCCTCTCTTCCCACTGGTGCACTCTCTCTCTCACGCTCACTCTCCCTCTTGTTTTCAAATAAATAAAATCTTAAAATAAAAGAGAACCATGGCTCTTGCTTAGCTATTTCCCATTAAAGTCAGATTTTTTGGGATATATTCCAGCCTTCTGAACTATTTTTCTAAGGATTAAAATGAATGTAACATGATTGCTTTAGAAAGGTTTTTCCCTTTTGTTAATCCTTAAGGAGTACAGACTTTAGCCTTTTGAAGGAATTAGAGCTCTAGTCTGAACAGTGAGGAGAAATATGAGGATTAAGGTACTTCTTTTTGTGAACTTGTCACTAGCTGCAGGAAATAAAAAGGCAGTTCTTAGATTTTTGGTAGTGGTCAGTTTTCAATTTGAAATATTTTCCATTGGGAGAGTATAATTTGACTGTGTGCCTGAAAAATACACTAATTGAATATTTTTAAATTTGAGACCATTGGATTCCAGCCCTACTTGCAAATACTATATTGTGTTTAGATGAGCCAGACCTGGCCATTAAATTTTTTCATGGTCTTTTTTTAAATTAAGGAATAATTGACATAATATATTAGTTTCAGGTGTACGTGATGATTCAATATTTGTATATATTGCAAAATGATCACCACAGTAAGTCCAGTTAACATCCATAACTACATATAGTTATAAGTCTTTTTCTTCTGATGAGAACTTTCAAGATTTATTTTCCTAGCTACTTTCAAATATGCAATATAGTATTATTAACTATGGTCACCATGCCTTACATTAATTACATCCCCATGGCTTATTCATTTTATAACTGGAAATTAGCTCCTTTTGACCTTTTTCACCCATTTCACCCACTCCTCACCTCAGGCAACCACTAGTCTATTCTCTATATCCATGAGCTTGGGTGTTTTTTGTTTAGTTTAAATTCCACATATAGGGGTGCCTGGTGGCTCAGTCAGTTAAGTGTCTGACTCCTAGGTTCAGCTCAGGTCATGATCTCAGGGTCATGAGATTGAGCCCTGCATTTGGCTCTGCACTGGGCATGGAGCCTGCTAAAGAGGGTCTCTCTCCCTCCCAATACCCACGCACCCCGCTTCCCTGCACGTTCATGTAAACATTTTCTCTCAAAAAAAATACATTCTACATGTAAATAGTATTTAACTTTTTCTGACTTATTTAGCATAATGCCTTCAAGTTCCCTCTGTGAAGTTGCAAATGGCAAGATTTCATTCTTTAATGAATAAAAAATAATTCCATTTTATATACATAAACATATGCCAGGTTTTATCCATTGATGGACATTTAGGTTGTTTCCATGTCTTAGCTATTGTAAATAATGCTGCAGTGAACATGGGGTGCATATATCTCTTCAAATTAGTGTTTTTGTTTTCTTTGAATATGGTAGTTCCATCTTTAGTTTTTTGAGGAAACTATTTTCCATAATGACTGCACCAGTTTACATTCCCACCAGTAGTGCACAAGGGCTTCTTACTCTCCACATCCTCACCAATACTAATTTCTTATCTTTTTAATAATAGCTATTCTAACAGGTATAAAGTCATACCTTATTGAGGTTTTGATTTGCATTTCCCTGATGATTAGTGACATTGGACATCTTTTCATATACCCGTTGGCCATCTGTATGTCTTCTGTTGGCCTCCATTTTTGTTAATGGGCTCGTCCCATCATAAAAAGTTTTTATAAACTGATACCCAGCCCACTCAGAGTTGGTATTTCCTATTAGATACATTTCTTCAGAAGTTAAATACTTAACTGCACTGAATTAATCCTTAGTGAAAGGTACAGAGTATTGTAGAAAGAAGGTGTATATATTCATCATACACCAAGCAAAGTAATGTGAGGTTAGGGAAATTAACATTCAAGTTGAATAGTCTCTTAGTGTGGAGGCTTCTCAACTGGAGGTACATATCGGAATCATTTTGGAGCTTTTGCAAAAGTAAAAGTGCCCTACTGAAGTCAGATCTTTAGTGCTGGGGACAGTAAGCATGTACATATTTTTTTAAAAACTTATTTTTTATTTTTTTTAAAAACATTTTTTAAAGATTTTATTTATTTATTTGACAGACAGAGATCACAAGTAGGCAGAGAGGCAGGCAGAAAGAGAGGGAGGAAGCAGGCTCCCCGCTGAGCAGAGACCCGATGAGGGGCTTGATCCCAGGACCCTGAGACCATGACCTGAGCTGAAGGCAGAGGCTTAAACCCACTGAGCCACCTAGGCACCCCTTAAAAACTTTTAACAGATGCTTTTCATATACCTTTTGGTTAAAAACCACTATCATTGTGGAAGTTGTCCTTGTTTTTTTGCCATTTCCAGATGGAGCTATGCACTACACTTTAGATATCATCTGATTCTCAAGTGTTTGCCAGCACGCTCAAGATTTTCCTCCAGCTCTCCTTTTTCATTTATCAGTCGTTGTGTGGGGTCAGTCATTTCAGAATACAGCTATAATGAATCTGACTTCTCGTTACCCCCTCAATTAGAAGAACTAATTCCTGAATTTCTGATATAGTTGTTAAAGGAGGACATCCATATCAGTGTTACTGATTCAATTTTAAATTATTGTTCCAGAATTTTTAAGGAAAATTTGAGCAAAATTCTTTCTTTTTAAAAATATTTTATTTATTTGTTTATTTGAGATAGGACGCACACGTGCAGGGGGAGGGGCAGAAGGAGAAGCAGATTCTCTGCTGACTGCGGAGTTGGATGTGGGGCTCCATCTCAGTACCCTGAGACCACAAACCTTACTGAAGACAGATGCTGAACTGACTGAGCCATCTAAGTGCCCCAAATTTGTGCAAAGTTCTAATGATTAGATATATTTGCCATATAGGCAACTTGTGATTTTTTAAAAATATAAAGTAAAAGGGAGTAGAAGACAGGTTTAGATAATCTAAATTTTTTGCTAATCCAGAAGTAGTCTATTTTCTAATCTATTTGTCAAAGTATTTCTGTGTTTGTTAGACCATACATGTTCATAGTTTTCTGGAAATTCATGGCATCCCAAAATAAAATAGTATAGCGATCCAATAAAGACCTTATTCCTGAGCATGTTGCTGGACACATTCAGATTAAACATGCTATTTTAGGAAGAGAAAACATCACCTGACATAAATAGTAAAGTCGCCTAGGTTCTTTGCTTTTTTATTTAATAAACACATACTATTTCTTTGAGGTCAATAAGAGAATTAAATGTTTTTGAGTATAGTATATTTCCCTGCTGGGATTTTAAGTCTCATACCTAAGGAAGGATAATTAACATGCTACCGTTGTTATTGGAGATGAATACATACTTGAATATGCTGCAAACTCAGTTAAGAAACATTATGGAATGACCTATTTTGGCCAAAGTTATAATTACATAACCTTAAATGCTCATATAATAAAATTTAAAATATGGTTTTTAGTACTGGTATATGTATTGTGCTCTCAGAATTTATATTGATCTATAGTTTAGAAGGCTCTCTTTAGGTTTTGGAGTCTTTCAAATATATATACCACTGAATAGGAAGAGAAAAAATGGCAAATGTGGAGAAGTCATCATACAATGTGACTACACATTTACATACACCATGTTAGACTAGATCTTAAATCCGTCAGTATGCAGATTCCTAAACATCTGGTGGAGTGTCTGTTTTAGATAAAATATGCCATAAGGCATTTTTCATTTTGCTTATACATATGTGCTTAGATTGAGAATGTGGAGACTTGAAGTCAAACAAGCTGATTGCTTATTACAATTTCAGAAAGAGGCTGAGAAATTTTTTCATTTTTGTTTGTGTCTGCTATCTTTCCTCTCCTTTCCCATCCCTTACAAAGGATCAAGTTCTAAAGTCAGGGTATGAAGACCTTGGTCAGAAAATACTCTTTTTTTTAGAAAATACTCTTGAAAATTATTTAGGGGGTGCCTGAATGGCTCAGTGGGTTGAGCCTCTGTCTGCGGCTCAGGTCATGATCTCAGGGTCCTGGGATCGAGCCCAGTATTGGGCTCTCTGCTCAGCGGGGAGCCTGCTTCCCCCTCTCTCTCTGCCTGCCTCTCTGCCTACTTGTGATCTCTCTCTGTGTGTCAAATAAAGAAATAAAATCTTTAAAGAAAAAAAAAATTATTTAGGATGTCCCCATGTTGGAGATTGACGTATTGGTTTCATAAATTCAACACAATTTTTTCTCCAGCATTAAAACCATTGTTTTTTCAGTTTGAGGTCTCATGTAAAATCTAGCTTGTGTTTAAGGACTGTATTAATGAAAAATATGTATTTGTACCCTAGAGTTCCCCTAACCCTGGCTAAATACTTACACTGGCACATGGAATTGGAAACCAGATAAGTGAACAGACAGTTCTAGTCTGCCATCTCTGACTCTCTCCAGAGTGTATATACTCAGTGAGTGGAATAACTGTGAGCCCCAAACCATTCAAATTGTTCTTTCTTTTCTTTTTATTGCCAGCTGCATCTTAGTTTATTTGATTTGTTAAATATATCTATATCCAGTTATCTATTTAGTATACAAAGATATTTTATGATAGAGAAAATCTTGGGGTACAGGTTCTCTCTGTAATGGAAATTTACAGGTCCTTGGATTGAACCCAGCTTAATATAATGTATACTCTTTGTAGCATTTAGTTTTCAAGTCCACCTTTAATGTTCCTCACAGTAATCACAAATTCTTTCTCTTTTAGGCTCCCTTGGTCTTCTATATGGTAGCCTCAGGTCTTACCCTTGAGTTAAACAAGGGTCATCCTATAGGCAAAGTGAAGAACAGAGCTATTCTCTTCTTACCAACATAAATATCCCTGAGCCTAGTGTCTCTCAGGCTTAGTGCCTTTGGTAACTTCTCTAAGTTACTCTTCACTTTCTATCCTTTTCTGACTTTCAGCTAGAATCTAAATCGTGCCTTTTTTTTTTTTTTAAGTCCTGTTGTTTTAATTGTTATTTCTGAGACTCTTGCATTTGATATTGGTCCCATCTTAACCAAGCGGAATTATATTTAGTTACACAGATTTAGAGAGGTCTTTTCTTCTTCGTACTTCCCTACTGAAAATAACTAACCAGGAAAAGGTAACCATGTTTTATGTTCTATATGGGCATTCATTACACTCTGGGCACAACACTGGTTTTATCAAGAAAACCACTGTTCTATTGCAATGAGGTTTTACTCATCGTTTGAAATTCTTAATTAGCTCCTGCTTAGAGATGGCACTTCTGTGACTAGTGTACCTTATTCAGAAGCTTGGTGCCAGTGCTGTGCTTTTAGCTGTGTACTGGTGGCTGCTCTTAGACAAAATATTGCACCTGCCCTATAGGACAGGATAAACAGAAGTTTTCATGTTGAAAAGCTAAGTAAAAATGATTCTCTTTTTTAAGAAAAAGATTCTGAGTGTTGGCCTATAAACATCATTGAGGAAGAAGAGAAGTATAGTTTGCTTCTTCCCTAGGAAGCAGTTTGGGCAGGACAAAACTCCCAGAAATAGACTGTCTAAGCTTATTGACTTGGGAAACTCTGGGTTTTTGCCCCTCAGCCTTTGTGAAATGGAGCAGCTTTTCAGAAGTGTGGATAGGAATGTGACAGTCTTAAAGGCTTAAAATAATACAACTTTCCAACCCTCTAATCACTCCCTTAGAACTAAATAGGAGGTGTTCTCAGATATCACAAGAGGCAAAGATTGACTGTTATTTAGGACCCAAATTAGATAGGGTTGTCCCTAGCTTCTGGATTACTGACCTGAAGTGGCAGAGAAAAGTGTGGGAAGATAGTTGGAAAATAATACAATGACATTTTGTATCTAAAGTTTTCACATTTTTCATTTGTTTTTATTCCCTAGTCATACTTCACCCTCCATTTCATATCTAATAATAAAAATCAGGAGAAAAGGGCCAGGCAAATCCACTTTAATTCTTCCCATTCCCTTGTCCCCATAGACAAAGGGAAAGCTTGTCCAAATGAACTGGTGGACAGCCTGAGAATTATATTTGGAAGATAGTGGCAGTGAAGAGATAGTGGGGATGGGCTTTGTGATGTGGGGAATGAATGCTTGAATTTAAACTTTGATGATTTTCACTTTTATTTTTATTTATTTTTCTAATTAAGGGTTTTATTTATTTTAAAGAGAGGGAGAGAGTGCTAGCAGGGGAGAAGAGCAGAGGGAGAGAGAGTAGCAAAGAATCTCAAGCAGATTCTGTGCTGAGTGTGGAGCCCAACATGGGGCTCAGTCCCACAACCCTGAGATCATGACCTGAGCCAAGATAAAGAGTCAGAGGCTCAAGCAGCTGAGCTACCCAGGCAACCCTGTTTTTATTTTTAGCAAAAACAAATTTATAGCACTTTACCACCTATTTACTTGCTATTGGTAAAACAGTGGCAAATGACTGGTTCATCTGGTTTTAACAAGGGATTTGAGATTAGGGTAGATTAGTAATTGATAGCAAGTGATGGTGTCTTTGGTCTAAATAATACCTCCCAGGAAATAAACAGTACTATTTTTTTTTAAACATTTCATTTATTTATTTGACAGAGCACAGACAGGGAGAGTGGCAGGCAGAGGGAGAGGGAGAAGTAGGCCCCCGCTGAGTAAAGAGCCGGATGCAGGGCTTAATCCCAGAACCCTGAGATCATGACCTGAGCTGAAGGCAGAGCCTTAACCCACTGAGCCACCCAGACGCCCCAAACAGTACTTTTAAAAGGAACTTAGATTTTAGCATGGTGCTCATTTAATAAAAATTATCTTCTTTTTTTTTTTAAGATTTTTTTGGGGGGAGAGGGGCAGAGGGAGAGGGAAATAATCTTTTTTTTTAAAGATTTATTTATTAGAGAGAGTGAAAACGTGGGGGGGTAGAGAGCAGCAGAGGGAGACTCTCAAGCAGACTCCCAACTGAGTGTGGAGCCCAATGTAGGCCTTGATCCCACAACACTGAGATCATGACCTGAGCCAAAATCAAGAGTCCGAGGCTTAGTTGACTGAGCCACCAGGTACCTTGGAAGAGAAAGAATTTTTAGCAGTCTTCACCCCAGTGTAGAGCCTGATGTGGGGGCGAATTTCACAACCCTGAGATCATGACCTAAGCTGAAATCAGTAGATGGAGGCTTAATGACTGAGTCACCCAGATGCCCCTTTAAGATTTTTATTTTTAAGTAGTCTTTACATCTACTGTGGGGCTTAAATTTACAACAACAAGGGTAAGAGTCCTGTGCTCTACTCACTGAGCCAGCCAGGCACCCCTAAAAATGATCTTTTCTTAAATATTCTTTTATTGATCTTATCTTAGGGATGGTTTCTTCCACATGTCCCCTGTTTATATGTTTCTGTATTTTTTTTTTTTAAGACCACAGAGCTTTTTTTTTTTTTTTTTTAAGATTTTACTTATTTGAGAGAGAGCAGCAGAGGGAGGAGAAGCACATCCCCTACCAGGCAGGGAGCCCAGCACAGAACTCAGTCCTAGGACTCTGAGATCATGACCCAAGCTGAAGACAGATGCTGAACTGACTTAGCCACCCAGGCACCCCTGTTCTGATTCTTTCTTTTTTTTCTTTTAAGATTTTACTTATTTATTAGAGATCACAAATAGAGAGGCAGGCAGAGAGAGAGTGCGGAAAGCAGTCTCCCCACTGCGCAGAGAGCCCGATTTGGGGCTCAATCCCAGGACCCTGAGATCATGACCTGAGCCGAAGGCAGAGGCTTAACCCACTGAGCCATAGGTGCCCTTGTTCTTTTATCTTTCAAAACCATTTCCAGGGGCGCCTCCATGGCTCAGTGGATTAAAGCCTCTAGCTTCGGCTCAGGTCATGATCCCAGGGTCCTGGGATCAAGCCCTGCGTTGGGCCCTCTGCTCGGTGGAGAGCCTGCTTCCCCCTCTTTCTCTCTGCCTGCTTGTGATCTCTGCCTGTCAAATAAATAAATAAAATCTTAAAAAAAAAAAAAGACATTATGGTAAAAAACCATTTCCAAAGTTTGGAGCACTTGGCTGGCTCTGTCTGAGAAGCGTATGATTCTTGATCTTGGGTTCAAGCCTCATGTTGGGTATAGAGACTACTTAAAATAAAATTTTTTTTTTTTTTTAAAGATCTTATTTATTTTTATGAGAAAGAGCACAAGCAGGGGGAGTAGTAGGCATAGGGAGAGGGAGAAATAGGCTTCCCACTGAACAGGAAGCCTAATGCAGGACTTGATCCCAGAACCCTGGGATCATGACCTGAGCTGAAGGTAGATGCTTAACCAACTGAACTACCCAGCACCCAAGAATAATTAAAATCTTAAAAATAGTTTTTTTTTTCCCTAAAGTTCATCTTGCATACTACTGTATAATAAATCCAATGGGGGTATACAGTCTAGTAGGAGAGACAGAACGGACTCAAATAATCACATGCAGGGTGACATATGTGTGACATGTGTGACACAGGGTGGGTGTCAGAGAAAATAACCATGAAGAAGTTTGAGTAAATAGCTGAAGGATGAATAGTAGTTAAATTTGGAGGAGAGTGTTAAATGAATGAAGTCAAAAAAGTCCCTTAAGGTAATGAGAGAGAATTGGAAATACAGAACTGGAAAATGTAGGAGTTATTAATGTGAACCAGTGAATGGTAATTGATGCCATAGAACTGGATGAGGTTACCAGGGTAAACGTGTCTGTTGAATGAGATGAAAAGAAGGGGGCCCAGGATAGATCCTTGAGGAGAACACCAAAAAGGTACCTAACTTAGATGACATATTAAGAAGTGCTTTTCTGGGGGCCCCTGGGTGGCTCAGTGGGTTAAATAAAGCCTCTGCCTTCAGCTCCGGTCATGATCTCAGGGTCCTGGGATTGAGTCCCTCGGCGGGGGGCCTGCTTCCTCCTCTCTCTCTCCCTGCCTGCCTCTCTGCCTACTTGTGATCTCTGTCAAGTAAATAAATAAAATACTAAAAGAAAAAAAAAAAAGGTGCTTTTCTGTGTAATGGAGAGTATATGAAACTACAACTGGGAACACATGTCTACAAAAACATGTAAAAGTCCTCTGAAGGGGTGCCTGGGTGGCTCAATCTGTTTAGCGGCCGCCTTTGACTCAGGTCATAATCCCAGGGTCTGGGGATCAGGTCCCACATCAGGCTCCTTGCTCAATGGGAAGCCTGCTTTTCCCTCTGTCTGCCACTCCCCCTGCTTGTGTTCTTTATCTCTGTCAAATAAATAAATAAAATCTTAAAAAAAAAAAAGATTTGGTTTACTGGATTGAGTTGTGCCTTTTTCTTTTTTCTTTCTTTCTTTTTTTTTAAAGATTTATTTATTTAGAGAGGTTGAATGAGCAAGTGTAAGCTGAGGGGCAGAGGCTCTACCTCTGAGCTCTACTCTGCGCTCAGAGGTAGAGCCTGACATAATAGTGCTGGATCTCACAACCCAGAGATCATGACCTGAACGGAAACCAAGAATCTGCTGCTTAACCAACTCTGCCACCCAGGCGCCCCTGGATTGAGTCATGCTTTAAGGGATAGTTCCTTTCCCATGCTACTTTTAAACAGTGAAAAAGTGATCTTTGTTTCTTACTTTAACCACTTCCCATATTTTTCCTGCTTTTTAGTGCCTTTTCCAAATTAGTCTCAACTTCCTTAATTTCATTTTTACATAATTACAAAGCATAGACTTTGTAATTAGACCTGTGTTTTAATCTCAGCACTTTGACTTAATAGATGTGGAATCTTGCTAATGACCTTTGATTCTCATTTTCCTTAAATTTTGTATGGATTAAAAGTATATTTAAGTGTGTAATATATGGTTGTCTGGTAGTTGTAGGCCAGCAACAAATGTGTGTACTCTTTTCTTTCTTGGATCCTATCCTGTATTTCCAAGCAGGTGAGTTTTTTTCATCTGATCAGGCCTGTCCCACCTCTCTGACATCATGTAATAGCAGCTTTTCTACTAGAGTAAAGGAGTTTGACATTTCAAGTGGTAAAAGTCCTTTCTGGAGAGGAAGTACAAGGGAATTTCGCATTGTTGTAATGTTGTTGAGTTTTTCAACAATAGCACCAGTGACATGTGGGACTGGGTCATTTGTTGTGGGGGCAGTCTTGTGTATTGTAGGATGTGTAGCAGCATCCGTGCCTTTACTCACTTGATGCTAGTAGAATCTTTTCTAAGTTGAGGCAACCAAAAATGACTCCAGACATTGCCAGATGTCCCCCAGAGAGCAGAGTCTCCATTTGAGAACTGTTACTGATGTGAATGTTACTTACATGGCTGTGTATGTTTATGAACATTGAGTGAGTTGTATATATGATACATACAGTGTTCTGCTGTGAATGTTATGTTTCCATAAAAAGTTTTTAAAATAGTTTTTTTTACCAAAGGCAGTAGAGAAGCAGGCTGTAACCCATTATGGTATCTGAATTTGTCTAGATTTTCATTCTTTTCCCTCAGTCCCTAAAAGGTGAGGTTGAATTAAGGTAAGAAAGGGGTACATGGTAGTATGGAAAGGCAACAAAAAATAGTCTGAAACGTTAGCATCCAAATATCTCTTTTCAACTCCTAGCCAGTAGGGTATGGAATTCAACCTAGAAAAATTTCTTTTTTTTAAAATTTTTATTTTATTTTGTTTATTTATTTGACAGAGATCACAAATAGGCAGAGAGGCAGAAAGAGAGGGGAAGCAGGCTCCCTGCTGAGCAGAGAGCCTGATGTGGGGCTCCATCTCAGGATCCTGAGATCATGACCTGAGCTGAAGGCAGAGGCTTTAACTCCACTGAACCACCCAGGCGCCCCTCAACCTAGAAAAATTTCTATAACAAGATTTCAGAAATAAGCTCTAGGCATATGACAGAGTCGAATTATCAACAAAACAGGTATCTTACCTCCCATCCTCTCTGCTATTCTGTGACAGCGGAAGAAGGGATAACCTTGTTTTGGTCACTTCAATTCTTATGACCCCTTTCTTGATGGTCACTGAATTTACTTCTGAGTGTTTGCTTTTACCTTTAATATAAAATCTTTCGGATTTTGTCTTTGTGTGGATGGATAGAATGTCCTTCCATACTGGGTGATGTTGACTGCTGCCTGAGAATACAGTCCCCAGAGAAGTCCTTGGACAGGACCCAAGCTGAAAGCAGTAGGTTAAGTAACCCATCCCATTGTCTTGAGAGGAGTCCAAGAAAAGATCCCATTTTGAAGTTTGAAAGATCCTATAAAGAGAGGGCAGGCCACGGGCCAAGCAGCCTTTGAGGTGGTAACCAGCTCATAAACAAGAACTGGCATGTGCCAACAGAGTCTCTCTCATCCTGGCTCCAGAGCTGGCTGAAGAGAAAAAAGTGTGGAAGGCTCTGTAAGTGGAAGGATTGTTCTTGGCTCTGGCTGTAGGGTAGCTGGAAATAGAGCAGGGAGAGAGCTTGGACCTGGTTTTAGGGGTCTGGGCATTGCCCCGAGAGGAATATTTTTTTCCCTTCCTTTTCTTGTTGTTTTATTTTTCCCCGTTCTTTCTTAGTATTAACATTTCAAGGTACAGGAAGTAGTTGGATACTGAGTGTTTTACAGCTCTTCTTGAACAGCCTTTTAATATTCTGGTCTGCTAAAACGAAAGCCAGAAGGGATTTAACTAGGTAGAATCAGGACTCATAACTTTTATGAAAGTGCTGTAATCAAGGTACCCTCAGTTTATTTGGAAGTATTTAAGTTTTACTAAAATCCCATCACTGCCAGCATGTTGTTGTTTTTTTTTTTTTTTTTAAGAGACGATGGACAGCCATGGTGACTAAACTAAGGAGACTAGTAAGACCTGAAGTTGGCAACAGAATGAAATATCTGAGAATGAAAGGAGAGCATTGGTATGGGAAAAAGGTACAACCATGCCTCTGGACCCCTATCCCCTCATTATTCTTTACTGGTCCTAGCAACTGCCAAAGCTTGCTCAATAGAGTTGTGGGCTGGGGATTGTTTCTTAATCCGGGTTTGGGAGTACCAAACTTCAGCTGTGTTATCTAGGCTCTGAGCCTCAGGCACTTGGCTAAACCACTTGCTGAGACATCTGGTGACTATATACAAAAGCCTATTTTGTCAGAGAGAAGATTGGGGCAAAGTACAAGCATTGTTATCTCTAATGCCCTCAGGGTAAACTGTCTACTTGGCAAGTAAGACTTTCTTGACCTTATGAATTACAGCAACGTGTCCACTTGGTCTCCTGTTTCTTTGAGATTATTTTCTACTAGTGACGCTTCAGCACTCAGGTGTTGAATGCTAGTCTTTGGAAAAAACTATTAATTTTTTTTAAAGTTTTAAATGTCATAAAAGTAATAAATGCTTTATTATAAAAGTTTTGGAAAATGCGGAAAGGTAGAGGGAGAAAAATCATATTTAGTTTTATCATATTTTCTTAGCAGAAGAATTTCTTTGACATTGTGGACCTAGCTAGATTATTGGTTCAGGACTGGCTTGGACATGACCTATACCTCATGAATCTCAACTCTTTTCCCTTAAGCATATTTAATTTTCCCACTTGGGAACTAACCTGTTCTGGCTCTGCTTGGCTAGGTTTTATTACATTGATGAAATCTCACCCTAGAGTATGAAACTCTGTCATCTATATTTAAGTTTTTATAACTTGACTCAAAGCCAAGTTTTTATCTTTATCTGTGATTGTCTTTAATAAATGAATGTGTTGGAGTACCTGTGTGGCTCAGTTGTTAAATGTCTGCCTTGGGCTCAGGTCATGATGCCAGAGTGAGCCCCGCTTCCGGCTCCCTGCTCAGCAGGAAGCCTGCTTCTCCCTCATCCACTCCCCCAGCTTGTGTTCCCTCTCCCTGTGTCTCTCTCTGCCAAATAAATAAATAAAATCTTTTTTAAAAAAATGAATGTGTAGGGGGAAAGGTTTTAATATTTTTAAAGGCTGAATGTTAACTCACTTTCTTCTTTTGGGAAAGAGGTATCTGTGGTGTCAGCTAATAATGTGCTTTCTTTCATGAGCTTGGTCAAGGAAATCTTAAGAGATTTCTTATTGTATAAATAGAAAAGGACTGTCTTTTGTGGAATCTTGAGACAAACCCAGGCACAGGGATTTTTTCTTTTCCCTTAGGGTATGTAACATTTGAGTTAAGGCAACTACAGGGAAAGATTTTTTACTATACAATTCCCCATCTGGATTTATATTGTCTAAGCTGGAGCTTCTGCTTACTAGATGTCTAGATTATTAACTTCTAGAGGTTTGTGGTAAAGAAAATGGAAATCTTGGTCTAATAAGGAAATGTATTTTGGACGTATTTATTACCTCTCCTTAATTTTAAAATGAGATGGAACTATAGGAGACTAATGTTTAAAAGTATTCTTTGGCAGTGGAATATCAGGTGTAGCCATTTCCAAAAGAGACCTTCACTACTATACCCTTATGATCTTAAAACAGGACAGAAATGAGGAGAGATGCTAGCTGGGTACATTTTAGTTTACGTTCTCTGAATGTGTGTGTTGTATAATGATACATTATTATCATAGATTTTCTTTCCATTTAACATGGATTCTCCATATAATGGGAGGGAGGGAGCTCCCAATCAAAATAATTACTCTAGGGGCGCCTGGGTGGTTCAGTGGGTTAAGCCTCTGCCTTGGGCTCAGGTCAGATCTCAGGGTCTTGGGATCGAGCCCCACATCAGGCTCTCTGCTCAGTGGGGAGCCTGCTTCCCTTCCTCTCTCTCTGCCTGCCTCTCTGCCTACTTGAGATTTCTGTCAAATAAATAAATAAAATCTTAAAAACAATTACTCTAGCAGCTCTGAGGCTAACTTTTGGAACCATCATCAGCACTTTGGTTTGAAGAAAAATCAAATCAGGATTGACTATCTAATTGTAAGATTTGACCAACAGCTTGACTTAAGAATTTAAGGCAATCTGAAAAAAAGAGAGAGAATTTAAGGCAATCTAAGGAAATTCTTTGAAAACCTTCCATGTGAATAACTTATATATGAATAGAAGGTTGAGAAATCATGTTTATCAGATGGCTTTACTGTTTCTACCTTTATTTGTTGTCAAAAAGCAAATAATCTGTTTCCAGAACTCATTAATGACTAATATGTACTTGGAAGATTTGAGGAATGAGTGAGCTAAACGGGTTATATATGGGGAATTTTTTTTACTAATACAAGTTTTTAAAGATTAAGGTATTCACATTTCCTTAAGTGTACAATTCAGTAGTTTTATGGTATATTCAGAGTTGTACAGCTATCACCATGACTCAATTCCTGAATATTTTCATCACCGCAGGAAGAAGCCTTGTACATATGAGCAGTGTCTGTCTCCTCTTCCTTCTCTTTTCATACACACACACACACACACACACACACCATTCTCCTTTTCCCTCAGCTCCTGCTAGTCACTGATCTGTTTTATATCTCT
Organism: Taxidea taxus jeffersonii; assembly: GCA_003697995.1. Lineage (NCBI taxonomy): Eukaryota > Metazoa > Chordata > Mammalia > Carnivora > Mustelidae > Taxidea > Taxidea taxus. The sequence continues at coordinate 16,549 of RCUC01115975.1, read as the reverse complement.
ATGGATATGTCAGTTCTGGACATTTCACATGAATAGAATCATACAGTAAGTGACCTTTTTGTATCTGGCTTCTTTCACTTAGCATAATGTTTTCAGTGTTCATCCATGTACTTCATTCCTTTTTATGGTTGAATAATATTCCATTATATAGATATACCAGATTTTTTTATCCATTTTTCATTGATAGACATTTAGATTTTTTTCACTTTTTGGCTGTATGAATAATGTTGCTATCAACATTGGCATACAAGGTGTTGTTGTTTTTTTTGTTGTTGTTGTTTTGGGTTTTTTTTTTTAAGATTTTATTAATTAGGGGGCGCCTGGGTGGCTCGGTGGGTTGAGCCTCTGCCTTCGGCTTGGGTCATGGTCCCGGGGTCCTGGGATTGAGCCCCACATTGGGCTCTCTGCTCGGCGGGGAGCCTGCTTCCCCCCAAACCCGCCTTTCTCTCTGCCTATTTGTGATCCCCCCATTCTCTGTTAAATAAACAAATATTAAAAAAAAAAAAAGATTTTATTAATTAGAATATGAGCAGCGGGAGAGAGCAGGATGCAAACTCCTCACTGAGCACAGAGCCCAATGTGGGGCTCAATCCTAGGACCCCAAGATCACCACCGAGGCCAAAGTGAGATACTTAACTGACCGAGCCACCTAGGTGCCCCTCCATATGAGTTTTAGAATCACCTTGTCAATTTCTGCAAAAAAGCTACTGAGGGTTTTGACAGGGATTGTGTTGCATCTGTGGCACAATTTGGAGAGTATTGCAGTCCTAACAATGTTTTCCAAACCATGAACACGGGATCTCTTTCCATTTATTTAGGTTCTTTAATTTCTTTCAGTGACATTTTACAGTTTTCAATAATACAAGTCTTGCACTTCTTTTGTTAAATTTAGTCTAAGTATTTTGTTCTTTTAGATTATATTTGGGTTTGTATGTATATTATAAATGGAATTTCCTCAATTTCTTTTTTTTTTTTAAGATTTTATTTATTTATTTGACAGAGATCACAAGTAGGCAGAGAGGCAGGCAGAGAGAGAGGAAGGGAAGCAGGCTCCCCACTGAGCAGAGAGCCCGATGTGGGGCTCCATCCCAGGACCCTGGGATCATGACCTGAGCTGAAGGCAGAGGCTTTAACCCACTGAGCCACCCAGGCGCAATGGAATTTCGTCAGTTTTATATAGCTCTGTAGAAACACAGTTAATTTGTATTTCTTAGTCTTGTGTCTTGCATCCTTTCTGAACTTATCAGTTCTAACAGATTTTGTGTGTGTGTTCTTTAGGACTTCTATCTATAAGATCATGTCATTTGCAAATAGAGATACTTCTGCTTCCTTCCCAATATGGATTTCTTTTTTCTTGCCTAATTGCACTGGCTATAACCTCCAGTACAATGTCAAATAGAAGCAAGAGCAGACATTCTTGGCTTGTTTCTGATTGCAAGGGAAAACAGTCTTTCACTGTTAAGTGTGATGGTAATGGTGGATTTGTCAGAGGTGCTCTCTGTTAATAAGGAGTTTTGAAGGGAACATTTATACCAGTTTGAGATTTAAGAGTATTTTTTTCTTCCATGACCAAGTCCTTTAGTTACAGGTGTGTGTGTGTGTGTGTGTGTGTTAGAGAAACCTGTGAAATGTAAAGCATGCACGATTGAGAGCATCTGGATTCTATGGTCTATTCTATCATTTAAACTGGGCATTCTGTTGTATTCTCTGTGCTTTCTTCATTCATGCTTTCTGTTCATCAGGTATTTATTGAACATCTAGTTTACTAGATATGTATTTGAGGACACAAGAGTGAAAACAAAAGGGCTGAGGTCTTTGTCTTTGGATAGCACTGTTTTGCAACTTCACACTATTTCAACAACCTCCACTTTTTTATTTGTAAAGATGGAGGTGTTGGGTATTCGTTGATTAGTGGGCATATACTAACAGGGTCTGCTTATTTTCATAGTTCAGTATGGAATCAGTGTTAAGGATGGCTTTATATGTATGTAGCACAAGTACTACATAAATGTCAGTTACTTACATTCTAATTTTTTCAAACTACTGTAGTTATAGCAGTGACTCCCAAATCTTCTGTCCTGGCCTCTTTTCTAAGTTTGACCATGGTTTCCTGCTGCCTAGCATACTTCTTTGTTCGGTTGTTTCAAATATACTTCAAATTCACAGTACCCAAGAAAAAGAAAATCATAATTTGTCCCTAAAGCCTGCTTTTCTCCTTGCTTTCTCACTTTCAGTAGTAGTACTATTTCCTTCCATTCACCCAGACTAGAAATTCTGTGTCATCTTTGATAACTTTTTCTCACTGTTCACATCTAGTGTATCACAAAGACTATTTTTTTTTTAAAGATTTTATTTATTTATTTGACAGAGAGAGAGATCACAAGCAGGCAGGCAGAGAGAGGGAGGGGGAAGCAGGCTCCCCGCTGAGCAGAGAGCCTGACACTGGGCTCCATCCCAGGACCCTGAGATCATGACCTGAGCCGAAGGCAGAGGCTTAACCCTCTGAGCCACCCAGGCGCCCCTCACAAAGACTATTTTGATTGACTATTTCCTACGTATCTCTTGTTACCTCCCTCTTATTTATACTTGCTGCCATTTCCTTTGTGAAGACTGTCATCATTTTTAATCTGGACCAAACTCTGTTCTCACCCCCTTTCTTTCCCACTTGGTAAATTAATTGGCATTCAGGACCCAGCTTAAATGTCATTGCCTCTTTATAGCATATTCTTGTTAGCCAACTTTTCAACTTCCACATGAAATATTTTTCTATTAATGTTGTGGCAGTTTTAAATATTGTATAGGTATTAATAGCATACATTGTAGAATTATACAGACTTGAATTTGAATTCTAGCTTTTTTTTTTTTTTTTAAGATGTTATCCTCTTTGACAGACAGAGATCACAAGCAGGCAGACAGAGAGAGAGAGGGGGAAGCAGGCTCCCCGCCGAGCAAAGAGCCGGACTTGGGTCTCGATCCCAGGACCCCAAGAACCACGACCCGAGCCGAAGGCAGAGGCTTTAACCCACTGAGCCACCCAGGCGCCCCTGAATTCTAGCTTTTAATAGCTGTATGACCTTGAGCAAATTACTCAGCCTCACTGAGCCTAAAGTTCCTTATCTTAAAGTAAAGCTACTAAGTACTTCGTAGAGCAAAAGTGAAGATTGAATGCATTTATGAAGGTAATGATTATAGTAATCATGGCCACAATATATTGAAAATTTATTATTTGCTAAACACTGAGCTGAGTACAGTATTACAATATTAGATACGTATTGCTTATAAGAAGTAATTATTAGCTCGGTGCCTAAAGTACAGCAGACATTCAGTCAATTAAAGCTAGTATTTTCTTTCTTTTTTTTTTTTCAGGCTTTTTATTTATTTATTTGACAGAGAAAGAGAGACCAAGAGAGAGAGGGAACATAAACAGGGGGAGTGGGAGAGGGAGAAGCAGGCTGCCCGCTGAGCAGGGAGCCTGACATAGGGCTCGATCCCAGGACCCTGGGATCCTGACCTGAGCCGAAAGTAGACGCCTAACGCCCCGGCGCCCTAAAGCTAGTATATTCTGTGTTTTCTTTTCACTTTTATTATTCACTTCTTTTTTTATATTTTATTACTCACTTTTATTATTCACTTTTATTCTATGTTGTCTTTCACCGAGCATCTTAAAGGCAAGAACCACATTCATCAATAAATAGTTGTTGAGTTTGAATTTATTTAGTGTGATTTGACACAATGCTAGGAGGTCTTCTTCCTGATAATATTGTATTGCCTACTAACTTGACTGCAGTTCCTTGGGGATTTGAAGGTTTTGGGTTTCCTATTAAAGTTACACATTCCCCTGGAGAGTTAATACCTTGTACTATTAAGAACTATCCTGTGGGAATTAGTTGTTTATCAGCTGCTCTCTAATCTGAGAAAGACCTTGCAGAATGAGACTGGTTGAGAAAGAAAGGGAAGACCTGGACATACAGTATCATGGGGAGTAAAATCACTATTATTACTAATTTGTAATGGACATCATGCTACCTAATACTCCACGGCAACATTTGGTAGCCTTGGCTGTGGTGTAGAACCATGGGATTAGATCATGTAAGAGTGAGTCATTTCTGTTACTTTGAGGTCTAAATTAGTTGGATTATTTAATACTTTGTGATATTAGAGGCACCATTGCAGAGTCCCTATAACAGTTAATAGCTTTATACTGAGTACTGAGAGAGAATATTCTAAATTTGGCCCCTAATTTTAATCAGCTACTTGATAAATGAGTATTAGCTATCAGCTACCCTCTGAACTGCCCAGAGGAATGTTGAGCACAAATGAGAGGATAAACCTGAAAGCACTGGAAAGGCTACACAAATGCAAAGTGGATTATTCCAGACTTGAACTTGGGACTTTGGAAAACTCACTTAGCTTCCTGAGCCTCAGTTTTCTTATCTCTAAAATGAAAGACTTGGAAAAATTATTTCCCAAGGTCCCTGTCAGTTCTAAATTTTGAGACTCCATCCTGTTTTTTCTAACTGGCATCTCCTGCTTTTATGCATTCATAACACACCAGCCATAGTTATTGTTAAAATTTGTTCAGTCAGTATCACATCTTTCCTCAGAACCCTCCATCGGCCCTTAATTTCCTTCAGAGAAAAAAACCCATGGTGTGTTAAGGCCCTATATACGTGATCTATGCTTCTCTCTGCCATACCTCTGTGGCTTTTATCTCCTATTTTCCTCCTCTCTCTTCTCCAGCGGTACCGGACTCCACTGCTCCTTGAATATCTTGGGCATACTCCTCTTACTAGGGCTCCTACACTGAAAATTCCAGCTTCTAGATTTCTCTTTATTCATAAACAGCAGTATTGTCAGCTCCCTCATTTCCTTCAAGTTTCCATAACTGTGTCACCCTATTTTAAATTTGCAACTGCCCCTTCACTGCCCCTATATCCTGTTCCACTATTTTTTCTCAGAGCAGTAATCTACTAATTTACTAAGCGTATACTTAATAATTACATTTATTGTTTATTATCTGACTCTGTCTGCTAGAATGTAAGCTCTACCGGGTAAGAGATGTTGTTTGTTTGTTTCTTTTAGTTTGTTTACCCTTGTTTTCCAAGTGTCTTTAATACTACCTGGACTATTAAATATTTGTTAAACATAGGAATGGGTTGTCCATTGTGGTGATACTAATTTCATTTTTAGCTGATGTGACCCTCAGTTGACTCATTTATAAAATGCTGGTTTTGATCTTTATCTTTTATATTGGAGGCTTTTTCAGTATCTAGTAATTATTGGTTGTTTGTTCATGGTTTAAACATCTTTAAGTTGGGGCACTGAGGGGCCCTGGGTGGCTCAGTTCATTGTCAGACTCTTGACTCAGCTCAGGTCATGATCTCAGGGTCTTGTGATCAAGCACTATGTCAGGCTCTGGGGTCTGCTTGTCCTTCTTCCTCTGCTCCTCCCCCTGTCATGCTTTCTCTCTCTCCCTCTCAAAGAAGTAAATAAATAATATCTTAAAAAACAACAACAACAACAAACAAAAACCAGTTGGGGCACTGAAAGATTGATTGAAAGCTCTGAATACCATTAACAGGGTATTTTTATGGTGAACTTCACAGTGAGATAGTTGTTAAATTGGCAAACCCTACATGTCCATATCTTTAGGTCTTTCTTCATGGGTTTACCACTCCTTAGAAAAGCCTCTTCTAGTCTTCTCAAGGTAAGGACTAACTGCTAGCTTTCTTTTTATCAAGTGAAAATAAAAGAGAACTGGGCCCTCAACCTTCCACATTCACTATGTTTGTTTATTTTTAAAATATTTTATTTACTTACTTGACAGAGAGACCATGCATAGCAGAAGTATTGGCAGGCAGAGGGAGAAGCAGGCTCCCTGCTCAGCAAGGAGCCTGACAACACAGAGCTGGATCCCCGGACTCTGGGATCAAGACATGAGAGGAAGACAGACAATGCGCTGAGCCACCCACATGCCCTCATTTACTATGTTTAAATCCACATTTAATCCCCTTATTTTAGGTATGATCCTCATATCCTCCCCTATGCCTGGAGCAAGCACCCTAGTCCTGAGATCTTCTATTTGACCCTCTCCAGAGAAAAAACCTCTGTCTAGTCTCCTGAGTTGGGGTTGGGCAGGAGTATCTGTGTGAGAAAACGGATTAAGCTTGTAACTTGCCTAAACAGTTTTCAGAAAGTCTTACTCTTAATCACCAGTCCCACACCCCCATTCCAGCCTGAATTACCTGCTAACAGTTCCTGAGCTCTTGGGGTGGGGGTTGGGGGTGTTTATTGGTATAGTTGGAAGTTCCCTACTGCATTCAGCATTCTTATGTATGCTTGTGTATGGTTTAGCATTCAGCATTCTTGTGTATGCTTAGTTGCCTCTCTTTCATTTGCTTTCAAGATTCCAAAATGTTGCCTTTGTATCCTTTTCTTCTCTGTGGGTTTTTTTTTCTAATAAATATTTTATTTCTTTATTTGTGAGAGACAGAGGCATAGGGGGAAGCAGACACTCCACTGACCAGGGAATCTGATTTGGGATTCCACTCCAGGACCCTGGGAACATGACGTGAGCCAAAGGCACATGCTTAACCACCTGAGCCACCCAGGTGTCCAGGGTTTTTAAGTCTTTTGGAAAATCCTTTATTGTGGTTTTAGTGTGGTTTTGTCTACTATTTTTTTTTTTAAGATTTTATTTATTTATTAGTTAGAGAGAGCACAGGCAGACAGAGAGGCAGGCAGAGGCAGAGGGAGAAGCAGGCTCCCTGCCGAGCAAGGAGCCCGATGTGGGACTCCATCCCAGGATGCTGGGATCATGACCTGAGCCGAAGGCAGCCACTTAACCAACTGAGCCACCCAGGCATCCCTTGTCTACTATATTTATTGCAGCTTTTTTCTTATCTGTCATTTGTCTTTTGTTTGTTTTTAATTGACATTTTTATTGAGATAATTGTAGAGTGACGTGTAGTGGTAGGTTATAGTACAGAGATCCCTTGAACACTTTACCCATTTTCCCCCAGTAGTAACATTTTGCAAAACTATGGTATACTCTCAAACCTAGGATATTGAAATTGATACAATCCACCAATCTTATTCAGGATTTGACAAGTTTTACTTGTTCGTGTGTGTGTGTGTGTGTGTGTGTGTGTGTGTGTTTCAATACAGTCTTATCACACGTGTAGGTTTGTCTTTTTACTACCACTGTCAAGATTCTGAACAGTTACATCACTGCGGGATCCCTGATATTGTTCTTTTATAGCATAGCCACCTCCTTCTCTCTATATATATCTCCCCACTTGGAGAATTCTAGGCAACAACTAATCTGTTCTCCATTTCTAAATTTTGTCCTGTCAAAAGTGGGTTTCTTTCTTTCTTTGTTTCTTTGACAGAGAGATCACAAGTAGGCAGAGAATGGATGGGGGGGGGAACAGGTTCCCTGCTGAGCAGAGAGCCCTGACACCGGGCTCAATCCCAGGACCCTGGGATCACAACCTGAGCGGAAGGCAGAGGCTTAACCCACTGAGCCACACAGGCGCCCTTCAAAAGTTTTATATAAATGGAACCATCAGCATGTAACCTATTGGAATTGGCTTCTTCCTTTTTTTTTTTGAATTGGGTTTTTTTTTCAGTCAGCATAATTCTCTGGAGATTAATCAAGGTGGTTACATTTTTCAGTAGTTCATTCCTTTTTATTGCTGAGCCTCTGTGGTATATATGTGTGTGTATTCCAGAGTTTGTTAAACCAGTCACCTGTTGAAGGACATTTGGGCTGTTGCCAGTTTTTGGCATTATGAAAAAAATAGCTGTGAACACTTATATACAGGTTTTGTGCAAAATAAATTTTCATTTCTTGGGGATAAATGCTCAAGAGTCCAGTTGCTGGGTCATATGATAATTGTGTGTTTAGTGTTTTAAGAAACTTACAAATTATTTTCCAGAGGGGCTGTACCATTTTACATTCCTACCAACAGTACGTGAGAGATCCATTTTCTTTGCATTCTTACCAGTATTTAGTGTGACTGTTATTTTTTAAATTCACTATTCTGGCAGGAGTGCTGAGCAAGGAGCCAGATCTGGGATCATGACCTGAGCTGAAGGCAGCTGCCCAACCGATGAGTCACCCAGGCGCCCTTGTTTAAGAAAAAAAAATTGGGGGGGTGCCTGGGTGGCTCAGTGGGTTAAACCCTCTGCCTTCGGCTCGGGTCATGATCCCAGGGTCCTGGGATCGAGCCTCACATCGGGCTCTCTGCTCAGCAGGGAGCCTGCTTCCTCCTCTCTGCCTGCCTCTCTGCCCACTTGTGCTATCTGTTAAATAAATAAATAAAATCTTAAAAAATTTTTTTTTTATTCATTTATTTGAGAGAGAGAGAGAGAACAGGAACAGGGGGGAGGAATAGAGGGAGAAGGAGAAGCAACTCCCTACTGAGCAGAGAGCCCAGCAGTGGGACTCCATCTCAGGGCCCTCGGATCATGACCTGAGCCCAAGACAGATGCTTACCTGACTAAGCCACCTAGGCGTCCTGTCTGGGTATCCTCTCTAGTGAAATGTCTCTGAATGCCTTTTGCCCATTTTCTAATTTTTTTTTTTACTTTTTTTAAGGGTTTTTTTGTATATTCTAGACCCAGTCCTTTGTGAGATGTATGGTTGCAGATATTTTCTTCCAGTCTTTAGCTTATCTTATTATCCTCTTTACATGAGCGTTCATAATGCAAATATTTTTTGTTTTGATGAGGCCTAGTTATCAATTTTTCCTTTTTATAGATCATGTTTTTGGTATTAAGTCCTGAGAACTCTTTGTCTAGTCCTAGATCCTGAAGATTTTCTCCAGTTTCTTCTGAAACTTTTGTTAACTTTATGTTTTACACTTAAGTTTATGATCCATTTTGAGTTAATTTTTATAGAAGGTGTGAGGTTCAGGTTGAGGTTCACTTTGTATATGTTAACCTATGGGTATCCAGTTATTCCAACACCATTTGTTGAAAGGGCTTTCTTCCATTAAATTGCTTTTACAACTTTATCAAAAATCATTTGAGCAAACTTGCACCTGTCTATTTCTGGGTTCTTTCATCTTTCCATTGATCTACATGTCTTTCCCTCTCCAGTACCACATTGCCTTGATTACTGTGGCTATTTAATAAGCTTTAATATAGGGTACTGTGATTCCTCTTGCTTCATTTTACTTTTTCAAGGTTGTTTTAGTTATTCTTAGGCTAATGCCTTTATTTTATTTTTTTAAAAGATTTTATTTATTTATTTGAGAGAGAATGAAAGAGAGAGAGAGAGAGAGCATGAGAAGAGGAAGGTCAGAGGGAGAAGCAGACTCCCTGCTGAGCAGGGAATTGATCAGACTCAATCCCTGAACCCTGGGATCATGACCTGAGCCAAAGGCAGTCACTTAAGCAACTGAACCACCCAGGCACCCCAACTAATGCCTTTATATATAAAATTTATAATTGGTTTATCTCTATCTATAAAAAATCTTGCTAGAATTTTGATTAATAATTGCCCTTTGGAGAGAATAGACATCTTTTTTTTTTTTAAGATTTTATTTATTTATGACAGAGAGACATAGTGAGAGAGGGAATACAAGCACGGGGGAACTGGAGAGGGAAGAGTAGGCTCCCCGCTGAGCAGGGGCCTCAATATGTTTTGATGAGGCCTAGTTACCAACTTTCCCAGGATGCTGGGATCATTACCTGAGCCGAAGGCAGAGGCTTAATGACTGAGCCACCCAGGCGCCCCTAGACATCTGTTGTTTAGGTTTACTTATGTGTTTTGGTCTTATAAAAGTTTGTATTTAGGGGCACCTGGGTGACTCAGTGGGTAAAAGCCTGTGGTTTCCACTCGGGTCGTGATCCCAGGGTCCTGGGATCGAGCCCCATGTCAGGCTCTCTGCTCGCCAGGGAGCCTGCTTCCTCCTCTCTCTCCGCCTGCCTCTCTGCCTGCTTGTGATCTCTGTCTGTTAAATAAATAAAGTCTTAAAAAAATTTTTTTTGTATTTAATGAAATCTGCTGGTTTTCCTTTTTCTGACTCCTGGATTTCATTTCTAATGTAAAAAGAACTTCTTCGGGATGCCTGGGTAGCTCAGTGGGTTGAGCCTCTGCCTTCGGCTCGGGTCATGATCCCAGCGTCCTGGGATCAAGTCCCACATCAGGCTCTCTGCTTGGCGGGGAGCCTGCTTCTCCCCTCCCCTCTCTGCCTGCTTGTGTGATCTCTGTCTATCAAATAAATAAATAAAATCTTAAAAAAAAAGAACTTCCTCACCCCAAGATTATGAAAATATTAACCTCTATTTTTTCTTTAAATATTTTGATTTTAAATTTCATTTTTTATTTTTTAAAGATTTATTTATTTGAAAGAGCAGGGCAAGGGACGAATGAAGAGAAAGAGTCTTAAGCAGGCTCTACACCCAGTACAAGCCCGACAAAGGGCTCAATCTCACGATCCTGAGATCATGACCTGAGCTGAAATCGAGTTGGACACTTAACCAACTGAACCACCCAGGTGCACCTTAAATTGAGTTTTTATTTTATTTTATTTTTTTAAAGATTTTATTTATTTATTTGACAGACAGAGATCACACAAGCAGGCAGAGAGGCAGGCAGAGAGGGGAGGGGAGAAGCAGGCTCCCTGCCGAGCAGAGAGCCCGATACGGGACTCGATCCCAGGACCCTGGGATCATGACCGAGCCGAAGGCAGTGGCTTAACCCACTGAGCCATCCAGGCATCCTTAAATTGAGTTTTTAAACTAGTTGATACTTACTTTGGTGTACTATGAGAATCTATATATATATTTAACCCTATTGGAGAGTCCATTGTCCTCTCATCATTTACTGAATTTTTTTTTTAAAGATTTTATTTATTTATTTGACAAGGATCACAAGTAGGCAGAGAGGCAGGTGGGGAGGGGGGCGGGGAAGCAGGCTCCCTGCTGAGCAGAGAACCTGATTCGGGACTCGATCCCAGGACCCTGGGATCATGACCTGAGCCGAAGACAGAGGCTTTAACCCACTGAGCCACCCAGGCGCCCCTCATCATTTACTGAATTTTTGAATGTTATTCATAGTTTTTCATTGATTTGAGATGCCATCTTTATCATAATCTAAATTGTTATATATATATATGTATATGTATGTGTGTGTGTGTATATATATATATATATGTGTGTGTGTGTATATATATATATATTTGGGTCTGTTTCTGGGCCATCTTGTCTGTCCAGTCGTCTGTTGCATTATATCATACTTTCTAGTGATCTCTTGTGGGTCTGTGAGACGTTACAGTGTCTAGGAGGAGGCATGACATGATAGTTAAGGGTCTGACTCTAGTTGCCTAGTTGAATGCTAGCTCTGTCATTTACAAGCTAGTTGACTTAGTGTGAGTTATTTACATTATCTAGACTTCAGTATCATCTGCAAAATGAGAATTATAATATTATATACATTCTAGGGTTATTGTGAGGATTAATGCGTTAATACTGTAAAGCTCTTTAAATGCTGTGTAAGATAGTAAGTGCCATGTAAGAGTTAGGCTATTGTTATAGGGCAAAGTTGTCCTCATAGTCCTTCTTTCTAGACTAGCTTTAAAAATATTTTCCTATATTCTTTCCAATTCTAGTTCAGCTACTGATTGGCATTACATTGAATTTATAGTTTTGGGGGAGAAATGATCTTATAATAATGTAATAAACCACTTAGTTGTCATTATATGATACTGGCTTACCACCTGAGAACATGGTGTATTTTTTCATTTCTAGAGTCTTGTGTCAGTTCTGGGCTTAACAGATGGAGATTGTTTTCTATTCTTATCCAATCTGAAACACAAAAAGAGAGAAATAATTGGGACCTATATAAAGTTCACGAGTGTGACATTATTGGCTCACTTTTTCCCTAGAATAACAGTAATATAAAAACATGATGCTGTAGACTACATCATTAGATGCTCTATAGGTGCTTGCATCTACATTGATGGTTTAAACCAGTCTTTTCAGCACTGTGTCACATTTTTCACCCAGAAGTGCATGAATGTTTGAGTAAATAAAGAAAAACTCAGAATGATAACCTTTGGAACACTAATAGTGAATTTCAGAATACATGTGAATATGTATGAATAATGAATGAATATATGTAAAGAAAATAATGCAAATGAAATTGGTTCTTAAATTTGAGCATTGGGATTTTCCTAAGGGAGACTCTACCAAATCCCTGCTCTAGGAAAGATGCTTGTTATACTCAGTTTTTAAGATCACTGACCTCAGGGGCGCTTGGGTAGCTCAGTCAGTTGAGCGTCTGACTCTTGGCTTTGGCTCAGGTCATGATCTCATGGGTCCTGGGATCAAACCCCACGTCAGGCCCTCTACTCAGTGGGGGGTCTGTTTGAATATTCTCTCCCTCTGTCCCTCCCCCATTCACACACTGGCTGGCTTGTACCTCTCTCTCTCAAATCTTTGGAAAAAAAAAAAAAAATCACTGTCCTCTTTCCTCAGTTTTTCTTAACATCTGACTCCAAACTCTAACAGGATGCTTTGCATTTTAGATTTTTCAGCTTGAAAGGAAAAACTGCTTCTGATTATGTGTAAGTCAGCTGCCCCAAACCCAGTCCCCAGCCTGCATATATCAGTTAATGGCTTCAAGGAAATAGCAAGTAGGGCCAAAGACTGTTTCCAGTGAGGGGGCACCTGGGTGGCTCTCATTAAGGGCCTGCCTTTGGCTCAGGTCATGATCCCAAGGTCCTGGGATAGAGCCCGGCATTGGGCTCCCTGCTCAGTGGGAAGCCTGCTTCTCCTTCTCCCTCTCCCCCTTCTTGTATTCCCTCTCTCACTGTCTCTCTTTGTCAAATAAATAAATAAAATCTTTTAAAAAATAAAAATTAAAAAATGTTTAAAAATAAAAAAAAAATTAAGACTCTTTCCAATGAGGACCACAGGAGATGTCATATACAAATGCCCTTAAACCGTGCTTGTTTTTGTTTTCCTGATTTTTCCTCCCAGAACTGTTGAGGTTTGATAAGTGGTTCTGTTTATTCTTGGAAGGGAGTAGGTTAGGGGTAAAAAACAAATTAGCTTTATATTTTGACTAAGAAGAAGTCTTGAGCTTAAACGTCAGTAGAGGGGCACCTGGGTGGCTCATAAGTGTCTGTCTTCAGCTCAAGTCATAATCCCAGGGTCCTAGGCTCTAACGCTGCTTTGGTTCCCTGCTCAGCATGGATTCTGTTTCTCCTTCTCCCTCTGCCCAGCACTCCTCTTCCCCCCAGCTTGTCCTCTCTCTCTCACTCTCCATCTCAAATAAATAAAATCTTAAAAAAAAAAAAAGTCAGTAGAGATGCTCATCAAAGAACAGTAATACATACTATTCTATTTTTCTCATATGTTTGAAGTTTTTTAATAACATTTTTGGAGTAAAACAATATAAGTAAATTGAAGTAAAAACTATCAACTATATTGAGTAATATATACTTTTTATTTAGAAGTTTCTTTGGCGGGGGGCGCCTGGGTGGCTCAGTGGGTTAAAGCCTCTGCCTTCGGCTCAGGTCATGATCTCAGGGTCCTGGGATCAGGCCTCGCATCGGGCTCCCCACTCAGTGGGGAGTCTGCTTCCCCCTCTCTCTCTTCCTGCCTCTGCCTACTTGTGATTTCTCTCTCTGTCAAATAAATAAATAAAATCTTTAAAAAAAAAAAAAAAAAAGGAAGTTTCCTTTTTTAGTAATCTCTATACCCAATATGGGGCTCAAACTCCTGACCCTGAGGTCAAGAGTCTTATGCTCTTCTGATTGAGCCAGCTAGGCACCCCTTAAAAAAGGTTTTATTATACATACAAAAGTACACTAGTCACAAGCTTACATCTCAGTGAATTTTCACAGTCTGAACACAACCATGTAACCAGAACCCAGATCAAGAAACAGAACATTACTAGACTCTGGAAACTTTGCTGTGCTGCCTTCTAGTCATAATCCCCCTAAGACTAACCACTATGCTGACTTCTATCAGCATATGTGGGGTTTTTTCTTGTTTTTAATTTTTATACAAATGGGAAGCCATACGCTGTTGAGCCTGTGAGAGTTATATACCTAATTGCATGTGGTGGTGGTTTGTTCACTCTAGTTGCTCTAAAGTAGTCTATCGTGAGAGAATATACCACAGTTTATTTAACCATTCTACTGTTGGTGAGTATTTGAGCATTTATAGTTTTCGGAGCATTTCTCACCCTGGTTTTCTTAATATTGCAGGGGCTATAGATATTTTCTCAAACATACTGATGAGGAAATCTGACAATATTTATCATCTCTACTTTAGAAATTTCATAATGGTGAACATACACCTTCTAATTTAGAAACTTAAACCCATTACCTCAGTTAGCTGTTGCTGTATACAAGCACACCAGTTTATTGGCTTAACTTACCTTTTTTTTTTTTTTTTAAGATTTTATTTATTCACTTGACAGAGATTACAAGTAGGCAGAGAGAGGGAAGCAGGCTCCCCGCTGAGCAGAGAGCCTGACGTGGGGCTCGATCCCAGGACCCTGGGATCATGACCCGAGCTGAAGGCAGAGGCTTAACCCACTGAGCCACCCAGGCGCCCCTTAACTTACCTTTTTATTTATTTTGAGGGTTAGCAATTGAGGTTGGATTTTGCTAAATGCTTCTGGTGACCTGCACCAGATTTGGCTTACCTTGGTTGGGACTGCTGAGCCTCTCCATGTGGTTTTTCATTCTCTCGCAGACTATATAAGGCTTATTCACATGGTGGTCTCCCTCCTCATGGGGAAATGTGAGATGTGTGCCAGGCCTTTTGAAGCAGAGGCAGAAAACTAGCACTGTTTTTTCTTCCTCCACTTTCTGTTGGCCAAAGCAAGTTACAAGGCCAGCACAGAATCAAGTGGTAAATAAGTCAAATTCTATCTCTTGATGAGACAATTCCAAAGTGGGTGACTTCAGGGAAGGGAAGAATTTGTGACTTTTTTCTTTCAAACTACCATAGGCATATTTTGCATTTGCTTTTTTTTTTTTTTTTTTTAAGATTTTATTTATTTATTTGGGAAAGTGAGAGAGCACAAGTTGGGTAGGGGCAGAGGATAAAGCTTATTCCTTCCTGAGGGGGGAGCCTCATGTGGGGCTTGATCCTGGAACTCTGGAATCATGACCTGAGCCTAAGGCAGACCCTCAACCAACTGAGCCACCCAGGCACCCCACTGTTTTTTGTTTGTTTGTTTGAAGATTTCAGAGAGAGCATGTGTGGGAGGGGCAAAAGAAAGGGAGAGAAAATCTCAAGTGGACTCCAAGCTGATATGGGGGGGGCAGGGGATGAGGGGGGCTCAGTCTCATAACCCTGAGATCAGGACCTGAGAGGAGATCAAGAGTCCGATGCTTTAACTGACTCTGCCACCCAGGTGCCCCAGCATTTGTTTTTATGAAAATAAATCCCAGTGATCCAACACGAATCCTGTCTCCTGTCTTGTTTTTGATATAGCATATCAGTTTTGTTTTTTTTTTTTAAGACTTTATAGTAGGCAGGGAGGCAGGCAGAGAGAGAGGGAGGAAGCAGGCTCCCCACTGAGCAGAGAGCCCAATGCGCGGCTCTATCCCAGGACCCTGAGATCATGACCTGAGCTGAAGGCAGAGGCTTTAACCCACTGAGCCACCCAGGTGCCCCAGCATATCAGTTTTATATACACTTTTACTGTTATTTTCACCTCTGTTTTAAAACAGTGTTTGGAATGATAAATTGAGTAGGGCTGTCTTGTATGGGTGGTATTTTAATTTTATTTGTTGTTCTTCCTCCCCCTGCCTTTTTTGCTGTACTATTCATCTTATCATTCAAGAACACCTCTTCAGCAAAGCCTTTTTGACTTTTTGTCGTTCCACCCCAGCCCCACCCTAGCATTTTCCCTTTGAACCCCTCATGGTGATGTTTAGCATCCAATAATATTTTATTACATTCAGTTGTTTTCATGTCTGTTTTGTTATTAGACTCTAAGCTTCTGTATGTATCCCCAGTGTCTGATATGCACATCTTTTTAATGAATGAGAGGTGCTTGGGAGGCCTTCCTGCCTTAGGTCATGATGCCAGGGTCCTGGGAATGAGCCCTACATCAGGTTTTCTACTCAGCCAAGAGCCTGCTTCTCCCTCACCCACTCCCCCTGCTTGTGTTCCCTCTCTTGTTCTTTCTCTCTGTCAAATAAATAAAATCTTTTTTAAAAAATGATGGATGAAAAAAATATTGGATTAAATTGTGAGAGAGTTGCTAGTTTTTTCTTTACCAAATCAGTCTTCTCCATTTTATTTATTTTAAAAAAATTTTTAAGGATTTTATTTATTAATTTGACAGAGAGATCACAAGTAGACTGAGAGGCAGGCAGAGAGAGAGGGAGAAGCAGGCTCCCCACTGAGCAGAGAGCCTGACACTGGACTCAATCCCAGGACCCTGAGACCATGACCTGAGCCAAAGGCAGAGGCTTAACCCACTGAGCCACCCAGACGCCCCAGTATTTATATTTTTGAAGATTTTATTTTTAAGTAATTTCTCCACCCAGTGTGGGGCTTGAACTTA
>RCUC01115974.1:0-92259 GCA_003697995.1 Taxidea taxus jeffersonii | reverse complement strand
GGGCAGGCTGTAAGAAATGGGGTGTGGGGTGACTCTGGATCCAGAGTGGGAGGGGCGGAGTAGAGTACCAGCATCCTAGACCCGTGTGGCTTGTCTGCTGCTCAAGTGTTAATGCTCTCTGTTAAAGCTGTCATTTCCACAGCCTGTCTCCTCCGCCCCTCTCCAGAGCCTGCTCAGCTTCCCACCTCTTCCTTCCTTGCTTCCAACAGACTCTGCGCTGGACATGACTTTGCCCTTCTCGATTCCCCGTGGTCCTGGCTATGCTTGCGGCAGAAGGCAGTCAGGGACGTGCCGTACCCATCCTCCCCCAGGGATGTCCAGCCTCCATGGTCCTAGGGTTCAGGCCCACAGTTCCTTTCCCCGTTGAGGGGGCAGGGCGAGTGCTTCTGTCCTTGCTGTTCACTGAAGCCACAAGAGCACCCTGCCTGAGAGGACACCCTGAAGCCACGTGCTAACACTGGGCCCAGACCCAGGCCTCAGCTCACTAGCTGTGAGGCCCCCACACTTTCTCTGTGTTGGCTGCCGGGACCCAAGAGCCCTTTGACCCCTGGCACTGCCAGTTCAGCAAATGCTTATCAGGAGGTGAGGCCCACACTTTGCCCACTGTGGGCACTAGGGCAGGCTGCCAGCTTGCTGGCCTGTGAAGCTCAGCCCTTTGAACCCTGGTTTCAGGGGTGCTGCTGCCCAAGCCTAGCCCCCTGAGCTGCAGCCAGATTCCCTTTCTTGGTGAACTGGCATGAAAGAGATGAGGAGACAAGGGCCTTTCCTGTGAGGTGGGACAGAGGGACCTGGAGCCAACAGCTGGTCACTTGTTAACTTTCTTCAGTGGCTGTCTTCCTTCCCAGCAAGAGGCAAGACTGTTGCTCCCGCTCACGGTAGTGGACTCCCCTTTATGGAACAATAAGGCTGGGAGGTGGGCCACTCCGGATTCTCCCCACATGTTCAACAAACATTTAACGAGCCCCTACCATGTGCCAGGCACTGTGTGCGCAAAAAGGCATTTGGAAAACCAAACTATAGTTGGCGTGCTTTGGGGAAGTAGGAACTTTCTTTAAAGGATCCTTTAAAGGATCCTTGAGGGGTGAGAGGAGGAGTGATGCCCCGAGTTGGTCCCAGTTTGGTCTGTACTGTCCAGCTTCGGTGTTGCCAAAGTGGGGCCCGGCCATAGTGAGAAACGTCAGGATGGTGGCTGGACTAGTGGTCCCAGGGTACTGTGTCCAGAGAGGGCCAGGAACGTGGGCCTGGCCCCCTTGTTCTGTGAGTGCAGTCTCCCCGAGGGGCCACCTCCTGCTCCCTCTGATCGGAGGAGATCCTGGGGTAAGAGTCCCGGATCAGGGGCTCCACTCTGTGGAGCATTAGGCCCTGGGAGCCAGCTCTCTGCCTGGAGGGCTCACCGCGCGGTGAGAGGAGAGGGCTGTGGGTGGGCATCTCGGAGGTAGGTGTGGAATCACAGCACTGCAGGGGCCTTCAGAGAGGAGTATGGAGAGGATGAGTGTGTAGAGGGCAGCTGGGGGGCAAAGTACCACCTTGGTAATTATTAATTCTGCCTAGGCTGTGCATGAAACTGGCCACGGTGCCCTCGCCTGCATTATTCAAACAGGGCATACGTGCTCTAGGCCCCAGATCTACCCCATCCAGTTCCATGGACTTTAGTTCGTCCTTTCTGCCTTGAGTCAGACCAAAGGGACAGGTTCACGGTTGGAGTTTACTTCAATCAGGCTCCAAAAGAATGTCCCTAGGTGTTTTTCTCACTGAGTTCCAGGCTATGCGCCCCTGTCTTTCCTGCCCCCTTGCACAGCCTGGGACGGCTCGGCGGTTTCCAGTTCCCTCCTGGCCCCCTCCGCTTGCCTCCAGGGTCCCCAGCGGCCCTGCCACCAACCCTCCAGTCCCCAAACCTTTGTCGAGCCACACCTCCCCCCCACCCTGGGGTTGCTCCATCCCGGCAGTTTTGTCCTGGATGACCTCCGCCGCTATTCCGTGGACCTCCGCTACACAGTCTCTCAGACCACGGGCTCTGTCCCCATCTCCACGGTCATCATCAGCGAGGCCACTGGTAGCCGCACCATCCTGCATGCCTACAGGTTTGTATGCCTGTCTGCGCCTTGCCAGCCGCCGCTGTCGCCGTCACTAACTCTCAGAACAGGACCCTTCTCTCAGAGGCCCGCGTGCTCCCGCACCCCCTCCCCGTCCCTGCAGGAGGTCCAGGCCACTTATAGGCTCTAATGGTGTCTCCTTGCCCTTCCCCTGACTCGGGCTCCACCCCAAGCTTCCTAGTGGCTGACTTCAGGCAGCGGGGCGTGGATGTGTCCCAGGTGGCCTGGCAGAGCAGAGGGGAAACCCCGTGCTCTTGCTGCATCGTCAACAACTCCAATGGCTCTCGCACCATTGTGCTCTACGACACGTAAGGCCCCCTGGCCTCGCCCTGGCATAGCCCACCAATCAGTTCCCTCCCTCGCCGCTGGGGCATCCTGGCTGCCCACTCTCTGCCGCCTCTTTCTGTACCAGAAATTGTCCCCGTGCCAACCTGTTCGGTGATTTCTCAATTGTTTTCAATTAGGGGAGAAGTGAGGTGGGAAGAGATGTGCTTTGCTCTGATGACTTGGCCTTGGTCAACACCAAGGATGGGCAGGCAAGCCTGTGCAAAACATAATTCATGATGTGATTCCTCCATAATTGGTCAATCAGCAGCCCGGGAGTGGGTGTGGGGGAATTGTTCTGAGGAGAGAGGGATGGATGGGACATGTGATTCCACCCATCCTAAGCCCTGATGGGGACCCACTGGAATTTCCGGGGTGAGCCCCCAGAGTTGCCAGCCTGCAGCATGGCACCAAGGAGATGGGTTTGGGTGTTCAGAAGAGATGAGCCCACCACAAAGTTCCCTGCATAATGAAGCCAGGCCAAAAGCCACACACAATTCATGGCCATCGCTGAAGCAGAGGGAAGGACATCATTGGGTCAGCCAACCAGGGCCATCAGATGCCATGTTAACTAGGGGGAAGAGATACCCTTTAAAGTCCCAAGCTACCAGGGAGAGGCCCTGTGGACCCAGATCCTTCTCATCTGTCCCAGATTCTCTCCTGAAGAATCCCACACATTTCGTTTCCTAAGAACCTAGTATGTGCCGGATACTACGTTAGGGCTGAGATGGTCCACACCAGCAGTCCTGGGGTTCAGGGTGTCCCTACATGCCTAACATGACTCCTGGATCTGGGAGAAAGGGGGCAACTATACTAGAACAAGCTTTATGGCCAGTGGTCTCTGGGCTCCCTGTGTCCTAGTGAATAAGTGAGTGGGCATATATGCTGGCAATGACCTTCCCCTTGGCAGTCCTAGTCATCTGCCCATCAAGCAACAATCTGCAACTTTGATCAAGGACACCACATGGGTATTCACAGGAAGAGGAGAGGAGCTCAGAGGAGAAACATGTGTTGCACACTGGCCTCGGTGCAGGAATATCCACACACATTACCTCCAACTGCAGCAGGCTGGAGGGTTTGGACCACTTACCCATGGGCAAGCAGCCTCCAAAAGGCCCAGGTACACACCTAGCTCATTAGATGGATTCAGCTGCAGAATGTGGAGGGGAGGACATAGGTTAGGGGTAGGTCTCTGGCCAAGGCTGACCCTTCCCGGGGCCTAAGTCAGCCAAACATAGACTCATCCTCCAGCACCAGCCTTGACCTCAGGGTTGCAACATGGAGCTGCCAAACCTAGAACCGTAGTGCTGCCTCTGCTGGGAGCTAGACTGTGCCGCTGGCAAAGGGGAATTCTAGGAATTGTAGTCCCTGGTGCTCTTAGAGTATTCTGGGAGAGGTGGTCTCCAAAGCATGCTCAACTGAATCTTGGCCCTTGCTGCATTTGCATTCACAACTTAGTTAATACTCAAAGGGCACCCCAGCAAACTGGCTCCAGCCTCCCCATCTGGATGGAGCTGAGTAGGGCAAGGAGTGGTCAGGAGGTTAGCCTGGAAAGGGCCTGTCCCGGAGTTGAGCCTCAGCAGCCTTTGTGGGAGATCCGGCTTCCAGCCATGCTGCAGGCGGCACCAGGCATGGGGGCCCCGGCAGCCAGTTAGAGATCCCGGCCTTGGGCGACCTCACCATGCCTTTTCTCTCTCCTTCCTGTCCTGTGACTTAGGAACCTGCCAGATGTGTCTGCTACAGACTTTGAAAAGGTTGACCTGACCCGGTTCAAGTGGATCCACATTGAGGCAAGTCCTGCCCTAGCTGTGTTTTGAGGGACTCAGCCCGCCAGCCCTCCACGTATTCCGCCTTCTTCTTAGTTTTTTTGACCCATGAAGTACCCTCAAGATCAGTGACTCTGAGCCCCCTCATCCCCTCTCTATCTTGCTCTGTGTTTTAAGGCCCAGAAAGCACCATACTTGGGTTCACACAGCAGAATGTAGGCACCAGAAACGGGGAAGCTGGCTCCAGGCCAAGATCCGAGCTTTCTGCCTTAGGGGCTGCCCACCTCCTCCACACTGGGAGAAATCCTGAGTTTGAGTCCTAGCCTTGTCATTTAATTCACCATGCATCCTTTGGAATGTCTTTTTTTTTTTTTTAAGATTTTATTTATTTACTTGACAGAGATCACAAGTAGGCAGAGAGGCAGGCAGAGAGAGAGGAGGAAGCAGGCTCTCCGCTGAGCAGAGAGCCCGATGCGGGGCTCGATCCCAGGACCCTGAGATCATGACCTGAGCCGAAGGCAGAGGCTTTAACCCACTGAGCCACCCAGGCGCCCCAGGAAGGTCTTTTATTCCTTTACGTCCTCCTTGGTGAAATCGGGGGACTGGTCAATAAGGTCTCCAAGGTCAATGGCTGCTCTAGAATTTTGAAACTTAGGATAGAGCTCCCGCCCAGCTTCCCTGCGCCCCCATCGGGCCTGACCCAGAGTCCCAGCAGGGAGGGAGGGAGGAGCCAGAGGCCTTTCCTTCTGGCTTGTGGGCTTGTCCTGAGCCAACGCCCCCCCCCCCCCCAGGGCCGGAATGCGTCGGAGCAGGTGAAGATGCTGCGGAGGATAGAACAGCACAACGCCTCGCAGCCTCCGGGCCAGAAGATCCGCGTGTCTGTGGAGGTGGAGAAGCCCCGGGAAGAGCTGTTCCAACTGTTTGGCTATGGAGATGTGGTGAGTGGCCCACGCAGCTTCCCCTTGCCACATCCAGCTCATTTGGGTGGTTTTTAATTTTTTTTTAAGATTAAAAAAATGTGTTTATTTGAGAGTGAGAGAGAGCACAGAGGGAGAGAGAGAGAAGCCGACTCCCTGCTGAGCAGCGAGTCTGGTCTATAGGGCTCGGCCCCAAGACCCTGGGATCATGTCCTGAGCTAAAGGTAGACGCTCAACCAGCTGAGCCGCCCAGGCGCCTCTCATTTAGGTCTTAAAGGAACCAACTGTTCCTTTGGTTATTGGGGATGCCCACCACACCTGGAATGGCTTGATGTCACTGGCAGGTGGAGGTCAAAGAGGCAGGCCCACAGCTT
This sequence comes from Taxidea taxus jeffersonii, assembly GCA_003697995.1. Classification (NCBI taxonomy): domain Eukaryota; kingdom Metazoa; phylum Chordata; class Mammalia; order Carnivora; family Mustelidae; genus Taxidea; species Taxidea taxus. Next base: position 86,785 of record RCUC01115974.1, on the reverse strand, counting down.
TGGACTCCCTTACAGGCCTCAGTGGTGGCCAGGGAGCAAGATTTCTGCATCCCAGTGGGTGTGAGAGTAGCCAGAGGGCTACTAGCTAGCCACGGAGCACCCCGCATGGGAGCGTCTCCTCTCTGGCTCTCCTCCGCCTTCCCTTCTGTCAAACGAGGGACTAGGACGGGTTCTCCGGGGTGTCCTCCAACTCCGGGGTGGGTGGCAGGCTGTGGGAGCCACTCAGGGTTGTGGGAGGATGGGAAGGGGACTTGCATAAGGTAAATTTGGGTAATGCTGGGATGGAAGTGAATTCTGCGGGACAGTCCTCGCATCATCGCCCAAGCTGGTTGGGCCTCGACGGTGGCTTGGATGCCTGAGCCACACCCGGGTTTTTAGCTGCTTGGTGGGGGTGCAGCGCGGCTGAAGTATCTTTCAGGAAAACTCTCTCTGGCGATTCTAACATGTAGCTGGTGTGGAGGGAGCTCTACAGCCTCAGCCCCTTTATTGTAGACCGGGAGGGAATAGATTTTTGTTTGTTTTTAAAGATTTATTTATTTATTTGACAGAGAGGCAGAGAGGCAGGCGGGTGGTGGGGGGGAAGCGGGCTCCCTGCTGAGCAGAGAGCGCGATACGGGGCTCGATCCCAGGACCCTGAGACCATGACCCGAGGCCATGACCCGAGCCGAAGGCAGAGGCTTAACGCACTGAGCCACCCGGGCACCCCCGGAATAGTTTTATCGGGAAAACAAAACAAAGCAAAGCGCTCCGGAGAGCCGGGGGTGTAACTCGGCAGTGCTGGCTTTCACCGCAAGATGGCGCTCAAGGCTCGCTCTGGGCTTCCAGCTGCAGGGAAATTCCTGGGTCTTAGACCAAATAACCCAGGGGCTTTTGTGCCCGTTTAGAGGGCTGTGTTCCAGAACATCTTGAGCGAGTATGAACACGCATCCCTGTGGGTCAGGGAGATGCTACGTTGGGGATCTAGGCGGCCGTGTTAGAGGAGTGGCATATAATACGGGGGCAGCACTGGGCCCCCGGAGGTGAGTGACTGAGCCGGGCTAGGTTAGGGTGACCTCAGCCTCTCGCCCGCTGCCCGCAGGTGTTTGTCAGCAAAGATGTGGCCAAGCACCTGGGGTTCCGGTCAGCGGGGGAGGCCCTGAGGGGCCTGTACGGGCGTGTGAGGAAAGGGTGAGTAGGGGGGAGCCAGGAAGGGGCCCTGGATGTGCGGAGTGAGGGAGTCTGGTCCCCGGGCCGGCGGCGGCACCGCCCTGAGGAGGGACGCGAGGCGGGGCCCCAGGGCCGGGCTGCCCGCGCAGCTGAGTGGAGGGCCTTGCAGGGCGGTGCTTGTCTGCGCCTGGGCCGAGGAGGGCGCCGGTGCCCTGGGCCCCGATGGACGGCTGCTGCACTCGGACGCCTTCCCTCCGCCCCGGGTGGTGGATACTCTGGGGGCCGGAGACACCTTCAACGCCTCGGTCATATTCAGCCTGTCCCAGGGTGAGTACGCTGCAGGAGGCACCGGGGGAGGCCCGCCTCTGCCCGGAGGACCAGGCTGACCAGCCCTCTGTCCCTCCAGGGCACAGTATGCAGGAGGCGCTGAGGTTCGGCTGCCGGGTGGCCGGCAAGAAGTGCGGCCTGCAGGGCTTTGATGGCATCGTGTGACCGCCCGGGGCAGGAGGCCCTGGCTCAGAGCACCCCCTCCCTGGAGGCTGGCGCCTTCCCAGCCACCACTGCCTTCTTCCCCCTCCGCGCAGCCTGGCATCTGCGCTGCCCGCCCCCTGGGCAGAAGCAGGCTGGGGGTGCGGCGCGGGGGGTGGGGTGCCCCGCCTGTGTCCTGGTGTCTCCGCTGAGCCGCAGAGCAAATAAACCTCCCGCCCCAAGGCCGGCTTCCTTCGGCCAGTCTGTCTGTCCTTGATGTCCAAACTGCTCGGCTAGGGATGCCAGATGCTTTGATGCTACAGCCCTTCCCCCTCTTTTTCTCTATTCCTCCAATGAAGCCCCCTGCGGTATTCCTGCACACCCGAGCAGCAGGAACCGCCCCGCCCCCCCCACTTGCCACCAGCCACGTCCTGGGTGGAGACTCAGCCAGTTCTGGGGAAGAGGAGCCACAGGGGATGGGTAGAGACCCTGGGCCTTCCTGGCTGGGGAGGACACTTACCTCCTTGTACCCAGGGAACCTTCCAAATTAACAAGCCATGAGAAAATCTCCTCCGGACCCCTGGGCTGTCGCAGTCTGATGGCGCCGGGACTGTCCACACGGCTGAGCCAACGTGACAGGCCAGTGGGCAGGGAGCCTGCTCTGTGGTTTGGTGGCGGCTTCATGGTCCAAAAATATCTCCGTTGTGACTGTCCCGGAGCCCGAAGCCCCACCCTTGGGGCCACCTTGTCCTTAAGGCGGTGCCTCATCCACACAGGTGCCCCCAGGACCCAGACCGGGCCTGAGGGCATACTGGGAATGAGCCAGGTTTCCTGAGGGAGTTGGGGCAGGGTGAGGCCCCAGACTGTGCTAAAGACCATGTGCTTTGTGGCCTGACACACCTGAATTCAAACCTGCCACTGAATTCGTGGTGTCTCCTTGGGTACGTTACTGACTCTGTCTTCCTCAATTTCCTCATCTGCCAAGTGGAGCTAATTCTGCCCGGTCGTAGAATTATTGTGAGGATACAATCAATGTAGAAAATGCCTGGCATGATGCCTGGTGTGTACTGGGCTCTCATAAGTGGTAGTTCTTGTTGATATTCTGGGGAGGGCTCCTACAGGGTGGTGGGGAGGACCCGCGCGGGGCTGCGGGAGGGTCCGGGGTGTCTGAACCACAGAGGAAGGGGAAGACGAGCTTTTGGGCCCCAGGGAAAGGCGGTGCCCTCTTCCCCAGCTTGTCTGCAGCTGCCTGGGCCCTCCTGCTGTGTCTCAGCACCCTCTGGGACCACTGGGGAAGCCGAAGCACCTCCCAGAGGCCTGTCCAGTCCCCAACCCCCTGGGTCCCTGAGGCCAGGCCAGCCAGACCAGTAAGTAGATGGCCCAAGCAGATGAGTTCATCAGTTCTTTATTGGTTGTCTGGGCCCTAAAGCTGCCCCCCTCAACTTTGGGTCTCCCTGAGCTGCCCCTCTGGGGGCCAGGAAGCGGACGAAGAGGTGGTCCTGGTCCCAGCCTACACGCTCCACTCTTCGGGGCTCATGTTCTGGTACTGAGACTTCTGCAGGTGCAGATCTCTATCCTCAAGGTTCATATCTCATCATTCTCCAGTTGAATAACATGAACTTCAAACTCATTTGGGGCGTTCTTAGACTCCAGCGTTTCCCCTGGAAGCTCCTCTGCGTCCTTTCCAGTGTCCCTGGCCTCTGCCTGTCCTGTAGCCTCTGCTGCAGGGCCTGGGACTTCTCTTTCTGCCTCTGCCTGTCCCCCAGCCTCCTGCACAGGCTCTGAGGACTCCCTTCTGGACTCTACCTGCCCCCCATCTTCTCTGGGACCCAGGGATCCCTGCAGCTCTTGTCCTGGCAGGCTTTTAGCTAATGGGGACTGCTTCCCAATGTCTTGTGGCTCCGAGGGCTCTTCGGGCTGTGTGTGCCTTGGGGCCTCTCCTGGGAAGTTGATGAGCTCCGCAGGGGACATGAGCCCATCTCCGTTCAGGTCTTGGATCTCGAGCACCTTGTCCACTACCAGGATCACCTGTGGAAGCACACGGTTGCCGTACAGGCTACAGTGAACAGACATGTTCCCAGGAGCCCTGACCCTCCCCACACCTCCCCATCTCCCTGCCAGGCAGGCTCAGAGCACTTCTTTCATAGTGGATTCACCAAAACAGTCATGATGAAAAAGACTGAAGCCCCAAGCAGCTGAGTCTCCTTTGCGGGAGAAGCCATTCCCCTCCACCAGCCAGCAGGGCTTACCGGGTTGGCAATGGGAAAATCAGCAGCTCCAGGTGCCAGAGCTGCGGTCAACATGGACAATAGCTCTAGGCCATCCAGCTGTCCACTCTGGTCATAGTCGTGGAGGGCAAAGAGGTAGAGGAGAACTAAGGAGGAGAAGCCAAGGCATCAGGAGCAGGTGGAGGAGGCAGGGGGCGGCCCAGGGTCAGCCCTGGGTGTGCTGCCCCTGAGCCCCTGCCCGCTGGCCCCAGTGCCCAGCCCCTCACCCTGCTCCCGGGTCATGTGTTCGGGCTCCTTTTCCATTCTCTCCAGTCCCTGTAGGTAGTTCTGCAGAAGCCTGCCAGAAACGTGGAAAGTGAGCCCCAGAGCCCAGTGTGCAGACCCAGGCCCGCCCCCGCCCGCCCCCGGCCCAGCCCACTCACTGAAGCTGCTCCTTGCCTGGCTGGAAGGGGTTGGACAGGGGCGGCTGCTGCACTTCAGGGTCCAGCCTGGAGGAGAGAGAGAAGGGCCAGGCTTGCAAAGAGCCTCCCTGAGGATCCGGCCTACCAGCCTCCCACCCTCAAGCTCCTGGCAGAGTTCTCTCCCCAGACCCAAAGGGCGCTGTTCTCTCAAATTCGCAAAAACCTTGTGGGTCGGAGGCCCTTCTGGTCTCGGAAGCAGAATCTCACTCCCTCGGACTGTTTTGACAGGTTCCTAACTTAGACGCTAAGGGAAAACCCAAATAAAGTATGTGGTTCGGGGCCGGATGAGGTCACACCTAGCAGATACAAGTTGGAGACCCAAGAAAACAGTCAGAGGGTGTCCAGATAGTGGGGATCACGGTCACCCTTCAGCTCGGGGGCCGGGGCCCGAGGGGCAGGCCTTTCACTCGGCCCGGGGGCGCTGCCCTGCTTTCCACAGACCGGAACTGCTCCACGACACATGCCGAGGGCATACATGATGGTTCTGGAGTCTCCATCTGCTCAGGCTCTTTTTCTCAGTCCTTAAAGCCTAAGGTTTGCGCCCAGTTCTGGACGGGGCTCCCTGTTGGACCCAAATCAGTCCAGACCCGCGAGGCTAGATTGCAGGAGCCGCTGCGGCAGCCTTTGTCCCTGCTGCCAGCCTTGCTGCTCTCTGTCTCTCCCCCCGCGCCCCACATACCCAGTGTGGTCTTCACACCGGAGCCTTGAGGCACATGAGCACACAAAACAGAATAGATCTGCTAATGATCTCGAAGGCTCTGGTTTTCTCACAGAAGGTCTGGAGAAGAGGAGCACAGCCCCTTCCTGGGCCACAGCTGCTTCCCCAAGCCTCATACCCTGTCGGAACTGAAGCCCCGGATCCCAGACGACCCACAGCTTCTTCCCCAAGTCTCACACCCCCTCGGAACTGAGGCCCGGGATCCCAGAGGAACTGATCCCAGCAAAGATGTCCCGGCTGCCACTCTGTGAAGGGCACGCCTGCAGGCACAGGCAGAGGAGGCAGAGGCTGGGGGGGAGAGGGGGATACAGAGCTCCGGGAGCATACACCCCAGGCTCCTGCCTCCCAGAAGGGCCCACTGCACCAGACTCCCTGTATCCCAGCCCATGGCCCTGCCCTCTGGAGCCCATTACCTCACGGTTCCATCCTTGGGAGCAGCCTGACTCAGGGGCAGCAGCAGCACTAACATTCTCGTTGCCCAAGGTAACAACATCCTTGCAGGAACTGGAACCAGGAACAGAGTTAGGGAGTCAAGGGGGAGGGGTGTCTGCCGCAGAGTGAGGGGACAGGAGGGTTAGACAGGAGCCCCTTCTCTCCCTGCCTCCCCCTGCAGCCAGGTGACAGGACTCCTTCCTGCTCCCGCACAGACATCAGCCGTCTCCTGTGGGATCTGCCCGAAACAAATCTTACTCCGGACCCAGTGTGTAAAGCACGGAAAGCAGATCCGCTGTGGCAGAAGCAGCTCTGGGGGCAGCAGTCCCTCCCCATGCCCATCCCCCAACCCCATCCTCCCACTCAGAGAAGTACAGTTCAAGTACATCTACTCCAGTCCAGTTCCTCACTTTGCAGATGGAAACTAGCTGGAAAAAGCCAGATCAGAAATGCAGAGGGTCACAAAAAGACCAAGACTTATGCAGAGGCAGATTATTAGCCTGTATTTATTAAAACTCACCCAAGAGGGGCGCCTGGGTGGCTCAGTGGGTTAAGCCTCTGCCTTCGGCTCAGGTCGTGTTCCCAGGGTCCTGGGAACAAGCCCCGCATCGGGCTTTCTGCTAAGCGGGGAGCCTGCTTCCCCCCTCCCCCTCTGCCTGCCTCTCTGCCTATTTGTGATCTTTCTCTCTGTGTCAAATAAATAAATAAAATCTTAAGAAAAAAAAAACTCACCCAAGAACAAATCAGTAAAGGCTCAGACTCCTTGAGACAGATCTAAACTCAGGTAAGGGTTGAAACAAATCAGAGTCAAGCCAACGGTGGCCCCAGGACCTATTCTTTTCTCTTAGGAAATCCCAATAGAAAAGAAAGAACAAAAGCTTCCCCTTAGACCTTCACTGTGCAGGCCCACTGGCAACACAAGCTCTTGGTTATATGAAAAGAGTCAAAGAGAGAAAGGATCAGTTGGAAGCACAGAGCATGAAGCTTACTGACTGGTCCCAGGTAGGTGTACGGATCCTACCAATTCCCAAGGAAGCACACACCCGCCATAGCTGAGGCCTGAGACCCCACCCCCATCTCTAGGAAGACAAATCCTCAGGTGCAGAAGATCAGGAACCACTGTCAGGGTCCCTGACATTCTGGCTGGCATGGAATTCTCCAGGGGAAAGTCTGTTTCATCAGATTCTCAAAGAGCTCTGTAGCTCTAACAAGGTGCAGAAGCACAGCAAGGCTGGATTCCAGTGCCTCAGAGAGGCGGGGAAGGGCAGGGACGTGGCCTTGCCCATGAGAAGATGCATGTGGAAGGCTGGCTGTAGCTATGCAGAGCCACCTTGAGGAAGAAACAACCAAACATGGAAGTCTACAAGAAGGTGAAGCTACGAAGAGGCACAGAAACTGTCTTTAGTTTTGTCTGCATATACATAGACCCAACAGATATCATGAGTCTACATAGTTGATTGGTGTCCATAATCCACAACGGCCCAATGGGTACTAAAACCACAGTTCCCCTAAAGGTGTTCATGAACATTGGCTGCAAAACAGATCTCGAGCTCTGGTTGTCACACCCAAGAGAGAAAACAAGTCTTGGGCCCATCTGAGGGATGGGACTGAGATCTCCATTATCATCAGCTGGGGGCCCTCAGGGTTAGGGTTAGAGTTAGGTTAATCCTAACCCTAGCTTTAGATTTTCTAAAATAAAAATTGCCATGGGCGCCTGGCATGGGCTTAGTTGGTTAGGCCTCTGCCTTCGGCTCCGTCGTGATCTGGGAGTTCTGGGATCAAGTCCCATAACAGGCTTCCCCTGCTCTGCAGGGAGCCTGCAGGTTAGGTTAGGGTTAGACTAGGGTTAGGTTAACCCTAACCCTAACTGCCGTGGACACATTTCAGTGAAAGGGTCGTCTAGAAAAATGTCTAAACCTCCATATCTGGGAGTATGATAGGAACTGTCCCAATGAAAGTCATTCCAAAGCTGGCTAAAAATAGAAAGTATCTTTACAAATGCATTGAGTTGGCAAGAAAGTAAGAAATTCTGAGAACAGTGAAACAGCACAGGGAAATGGTAATCTGGGGGCGGGGAGGGGGTGAGCTTGAAGTCGGCTTTGGCTGTCAAACCAAACCCAGATTGATTTGCACTATCAGTTGGAGTGGCTGGGGCGATAGAGGAACCCGGAGATAAGGCCTGGACCCACCCAGCGGGAGGAGACTAGGAGATTCCCTACCTAGAGCTGGGATTCAAACAGCCCTACTCAATCCATACTTTTTTGTGGACAAAAAGTAAATGGGCCACAAAGAAGGGAGGGCAGCATAAATCTTGCCTGTCTTGACCTTGGTGCTGGGTGGAAGGGATAACGTCTTCCCTGAGAATTTGTAACAAGCCTGCTCTAATGTGGGTCCAAGGCCTGAACTAAGCTACCACTGTGGTTCAAAAGCCAAAGCTCATCACTTGCATTTTAAGAGGTACCTGGTTGAGAGTACTTCTAGTCAACTAGTTAAGGAAAATATACATCTTGTCTGAGAAACTCAATTCCAATTCAGGCCCCAAAGAAATTCATTGGTTAAGGGTCATGGAGCATGACCTCACAGCCAGAAAGTGATAAACATACAAGGAAATAAGACACTGTGAGTGAGAGCCAGCTAACCAATAGAGGATGAAACCAGACTTGCAAAAGAAGGACATTGGAATTACCATACTGAGAACATGAAGTATATTTAATGTGTTTCAAGAAATTAAGGCTTGAAACTACGGGAAAAGAGTATGAGCGTAAAAATGACCAAGAAGATTTGAAGAAGAACCAAATATAACTTCCACAAATATAACAGAAAGATTAATTCTAAAGTACAGTGAGTAAGTTAGATGATATGAGAATTAATAAACAAATTATCCAGGAGGTAGCCCATTGAGCCAAAGACAGAAAATAAAAAACACAGGTTCAGTGGCATGGAAAATGAAGGAGAAATGGGATCGAAGCAGTGTTCTAAGATATAACATCTGAGATTTTCCCCAATCTATTGCAAAACACTAATACTCGAATCCAGGAAGCCCAACAATCCAAGGAAAGCTAAATAAACAGGATATACACCCAGAGCTATTCTGAAACTATGATACCAAGAAAAAGAGAAGGTCTTAAAGGCAGTCAGAAGGAAAAGACAAATCCCCCAAAAGGATGATTAGACTGATAGTTGATTTCTCAACAGCAACAATGATACCAGATTACAGTAGTACAGTATTTTAACACATGGAGAAGGGGGAGTTGGAGGGGGGGAGAAGTGTCCTTCCAGAATTCTCGTCTCAGCAAAATTATCTTCCAAGAATGAGGTGAAGTAAAACCAGTTTTAACAAACAACAAATTAGAGAATTTGCCACCAGCATTCCTCCACTAAAGGAAATTCTAAGGGATTTATTGCAGGAAAAAGGAAAATGATCCCAGAAGGGTTTGAAATGCAAGGAAAAATGGTGAGCAGGAAAAAAAAATCAGAAAGTATTTGGGAAAACAGAAACAAATGTCGACTGATAATTACATTACTATAGGGAGCAAAAAAAGGTGAACTCGGGGCACCTGGGTGGCTCAGTGAGTTAAAGCCTCTGCCTTCGGGTCAGGTCATGATCCCAGGGTCCTGAGATCAAGCCCCGCATTGGGCTCTCTGCTCAGCGGGGAGCCTGCTTCCTCCTCTCTCTCTGCCTGCCTCTCTGCCTACTTGTGATCCTCTCTCTTTCTCTATCAAATAAATCTTTAAAAAAAGATATAAGGTGAGGATGGTTTTTTGGGAAGAAAGTAGACATATTGAGCAACTTTGTTAAATATGCATGGAAAGGTCTTAAGGATAACCACTAAAAAACCAGACATGGAAGAAATGGAATGCATGACCTCAAACCAGCAGAGAAAAAAATGAATGGAATTTTTTATTTTTTATTAAAGCAGGGTTACTTTTTAAGATTTTATTTATTTATTTGACAGAGAGAGAGACAACAAAGAGAGGGAACACAAGCAGGGGGAGTCGGAGAGGGAGAAGCAGGTCTCCTGTTGAGCAGGGAGCCCGATGTAGGACTCGATCCCAGGCCCCAGGGATCATGACCCCAGCCAAAGGCAGATGCTTAATGACTGAGCCACCCAGGCGCCCCATGAATGGAATTTTTTTAAAAAATCATTTCAAAGGAAGGCAGTAAAAGAGAATAGAGAAACTTAAAAAATGAAAAAGTAAGGCAAAAAAGTATAAAATAAGATGGTAAAAATATATCTAAGTTTATCGGTGGTCATAACTATAAATTCTTTAAATTTATCAATTAAGAAATAGAAATTACCGGGGTGTCTGGGTGGCTCAGTGGGTTAAGCCTCTGCCTTCGGCTCAGGTCATGATCTCAGGGTCCTGGGATCGAGCCCCACATTGGGCTCTCTGCTCGGCAGGGAGCCTGCTTCCCTTCCTCTCTCTCTGCCTGCCTCTCTGCCTGCTTGTGATCTGTCAAATAAATAAATAAAATATTTTTAAAAAAGAAGTAGAAATTACCAAAATGCATACAAAACAAGATACAGTTATATGTAATTTTCAGGGGATGAAGCTAAAAAGTAGAGACACAGGTTGAAAGCAAAAGGATGGGAGGATATATAAAACAATAAAAAAGCAATAATAGACAAAAGAAAGCTAGTGCAGCTTTACTGACATTAGACCAGACTTTAAGATGAAAGACATTACCATAGATAAAAGAATGTCATTACAAAATTCATAAAAATTTAATTCCCTGGGAAGATACCATAGTTCTGAACTTGTCTATGTCTAATAACATAGCCTCAAACATCTAAAATAAAAACTGCCATGGGCGCCTGAGTGGCTCAGTTGGTTAGGCCACTGCCTTCGGCTCTGGTCGTGATCCCAGAGTCCTGAAATTGAGTCCCATAACAGGCTTCCCCTGCTCTGCAGGGAGTCTGCTTCTGTCTCTCCCCCTGCTTGTGCTCGCTCGCTCTCTCTCTCTGTCAAATAAAGAAATAAATAACCTGCCATAACACTACACATCTATTAGAATGGCCAAAATCCAGGACACTGACAACACCAAACACTGGAGAGGATGAAGCAGAATGAACTCTCATTCATTGCTGGTAGGAATGCAAAACGGCGTGTCCACTCTGGAAGACACTTAGGCAGTTTCGTATGAAGTTAATCGCATTTTTACCATACAACCCAGCAAATTCAGCAATTGCACTCCTTCACGTTTACTGAAAGGAGCTAAAAAATTATGTCCACACATGGGCGCCTGGGTGGCTCAGTGGGTTAAAGCCTCTGCCTTCGGCTCAGGTCATGATCCCAGGGTCCTGGGATCCAGCCCCACATCAAGCCCCACATTGGGCTCTCTGCTCAGCAGGGAGCCTGCTTCCCTCTCTCTGCCTGCCTCTCTGCCAACTTGTGATCTCTGTCTGTCAAATAAATAAACAAAATCTTAAAAAAAAAAATTATGTCTGGGCACCTGGGTGGCTCAGTGATTTAAAGCCTCTGCCTTCAGCTCAGGTCATGATCCCAGGGTCCTGGGATCGAGCCCCACATCGGGCTCTCTGCTCAGCGGGGAGCCTGCTTCCTCCTCTCTCTCTGCCTGCCTCTGCCTACTCTCTCTGTCAAATAAATTTTAAAAAATCTTTTAAAAGAATTATGTCCACACAAAAACTTACACATAGATGTTTATAGCAGCTTTATTCATAATTGCCAAAACTGGAAAGCAATCAAGATGTCCTTCAATAGTGGATGGAGAAATAAAGTGTGGTAGGGTGCCTGGGTGGCTCAGCCATTAGATGTCTGCCTTTGGCTCAGGTCATGATCCCAGGGTCCTGGGATCGAGTCCTGCATTAGGCTCTCTGCTCAGCGGGAAGCCTGCTTCTCCCTCTCCCACTTCCCCTATTTGTATTCCCTTTCTTGCTGTGTCTCTCTCTCTGTCAAATAAATAAATAACATTTTAAGAAAGAAAGTTGGGGGGAAGGAAGGAAGGGAGGAAGGAAGGAAATGTGTTATACCCAGACCATGGAATATTAGTTAGTGCTAAAAAGAAATGAGCTATCAGGGCACCTGGATAGCTCAGTTGGTTAAAGGGTCTGCCTTTGGCTCAGGTTATGATCTCCACGTCCTGGGATAGAGCCCCACATCGGCTTCCTGATCAGCGGGGAGTCTGCCTCTCCCTCTCCCCCTCCAGCCTACTCATGCTCTCTCTCTCAAATAAATAAACTCTTTTTAAAAAATGAGCTATCGGGGCGCCTGGGTGGCTCAGTGGGTTAAAGCCACTGCCTTCGGCTCGGGTCATGATCCCAGGGTCGTGGGATCGAGCCCCATATCGGGCTCTCTGCTCTGTGGACAGCCTGCTTCCTCCTCTCTCTCTCTGCCTCTCTGCCTACTTGTGATCTCTGTCTGTCAAATAAATAAATAAAATCTTTTAAAAAAATAAAAATAAAAAAATAAAAAATGAGCTATCAAGCCATGAAGAGCCCTAGAGGAATTTAAATCAGTATTACTAAGTGAAATAAACCAATCTTAAAAGGCTATGCACTGTATGATTTCGACGGTAAGGCATCCTGGAAAAGGCAAAACTGTGGAGACAGTCAAAATATCAGTGGTTGCTATGGGTTGGGGTGGAAGGATGAAGAGGTGGAGCACAGAAGATTTTAGGGCAGTGAAACTACTCTCTATGATACTATAGTGAAAAGACATGTCATTATACAATTGTCCAAACCCACAGAATGTTCTAGAATAAACCCTGATGTAAACTATGGACTTTGAGTGATGATGTGTCACTGTGGGTTCCTCCAGTTGTCCGGAATGCACACTCTGGCCTGGGATGTTGATCGTGGGGGAGCAGTGCATGTAGGGGGGAGCACAGAGGTATACAGGAAATCTCTGTACCTCCCTCTCAACTTTGCTTGAACCTAAAACTGCTCTAAAAAAATAAAATCTTAAAACCCAACAAAAAAACTAGCAGAACTACAAGGAGAAAAGTCTAATCTGCCATCATGGTGGGAGAATTTAATAGACCCCACCCAGTATTTGAAACATTAACCAGACTAAAAATGAGTAAGAATGTAGAAGGTTGGGGCGCCTGGGTGGCTCAGTGGGTTAAAGCCTCTGCCTTCGGCTCAGGTCATGATCCCAGAGTCCTGGGATCAAGCCCCGCATGGGCTCTTTGATTGGCAGGGAGCCTGCCTCCCTTTTTCTCTGTGCCTGCCTCTCTGCATACTTGTGATTTCTATCTGTCAAATAAATAAAATCTTAAAAAAAAAAAAAGAATGTAGAAGGTTGAATAAAAAACTTAATATGCCCGGGCTAATGAACAAATGAGAGACCAGTCCCCTAGCAAGTACATATTCTTCTCAATACATGTGGAATATTTATAAAAACTGACAAGTAATGGGCCAGAGCACATGGCTTAGTGAATAACAAACTAACATGTAATTACATAGAAACCAACAACAAAAAGATGCAAAAAATCTCACACATATGGAAATTTAAAAGGCATACTTACATGTGAATCAGAGAAGAAAATCGTAATGGAAACTGTTACATACATAGAGTTGGGTAATACTGGGAAGATATGCATGAAAACAAGATGGGTAGACAGAGCAGTATCAGAGGGAAAGTGGATTGATTTAAAAGCATCTATTGGAAGAAAGAGCTAAAAGTTCGTGAGTTAAGCTTCCAACTCAATAAGCTAGTAAAACAGAATAAACTTAAAGAAATGAAAAAAGCAAAAGATGGCAGAGATTAGGAATACAACAGAGAAGAGCAAGAAAAGCCAGGCACTGGTGTTTCTTTAAAAGGACTAAGGGGCACATGGGTGGCTCAGTGGGTTAAAGCCTCTGCCTTCTGCTCAGGTCATAATCTCAGGGTCCTGGGATTGAGCCCCGTATCCGGCTCTCTGCTCAGCACGAGTCTGCTTTTCCCTCTCTCTCTGCCTGCCTCTCTGCCTACTTGTGATCTCTCTGTCAAATAAATAAAATCTTTTTTAAAAAAAGGACTAATAAAACAGACAAACCTCCGACACATTAAGAACAAGGAGAAAAGCCACAAAGAAAGAACATTAGCAATGAATATGGGGACATAAATACAGAAATAGCAGAAACTTGAAAACTTAGAGGTCCGAGCTAATTTCCTAGAAAAGCTTAATAGCAAAACTGATGGAGGAAGAAATAGCAAATTTTAATAGTCTTAGAACCATTAAAGAAATTGAATCAGTAAGGATTAGCCTCTGTTGTTTGAGGGACTACAAACCTGACACTTTCTAGAGAGCAACCTGGAGATGTGCGGTAATTGCCATGAAACTGACCCAGTGATACCATCCTGAGGATTACAGAGGGAGGAACTCAAATGGAAAAAGAATTGTGAAGATACTTATAACCGTGCCATTCATATTAGTGAAAGAAACATCATCAACCTGGATGGCTAACATTTAGGCAATGGCTAAGCAAACCATATTAAAGGATGGAGCAATTAAGAATGATAAATATTGCCGAGTGCCTGGGTGTCTCAGTAGGTTGTGCACCTGACTCTTGGTTTCAGCTCAGGTCATGGTCTCAGGGCCTGGGATTGGGGGGAGGGCCCGCACCCCCCCTGCATTGGGCTCTGAGCTCCGTGGGGAGTCTGCTTCTCTCTGCTCTCTCTCTCTCTCAAATACTTTTTTAAAAAAAGGTATTGCAAACTTGTAAGTTTTAAAGGAAAAAATAGATGTGAATATATCAAAGGCTTAAACTTCTGTATCATGAAAGACACCGTAAGTCAAATACAACAGGACTAGTGAGAGAGGACTAGGGGAGTGTAAGTAGGGTTCAAAACTACCTCGGTTCTTGGGAGGGGGAGCTCACCGCAGCCTGCCTCAAGGAGGTGAAAGAAATCTCAGGAGAGAGCCCATGGGAACTGAGAGGAGATGCAAGACTGCAGACGCCTGTGCCTGAGCCAGGAGGAGCAGGGAGAAGGTCCTGCGCACTGGGTGCCCGAGCATTCTGGAAGCAGTGGCTGTAGGAGAGTACAGGTCAATGGAGGGCCCTGGTTCTTTATGTCCAGAGTGCTGCTGGGTTTCTTGGGAGGCGGGGCAGGGAGGCTGGGCTCAGCTGAGGGTTCCGGTATCTAATGTAGGAGAGGCATGTAATGGCTGAGAAGGCCAGCTGGCCAGAAGCAGCCAGAAGGAAAATGCTGGCAAGTAGAGACCCTGGGACTAGATACTGCAGAAAACAGGTGTGGGTCGCAATAGATGTCAAAGACCTTTCTGGCCCAAGCCCAAATGGGTGAGCATCCCCGGGGAAGGCAAATAGAAATATAAGTTTGTAGAACGAAAATAAAGTTTATTTACTGCTTTACTATTTATTAAGCGCCCACTGTGTGTGAGGCACTCTCTTGCACGCGAGATGATAAAGTAAAATTACTTCTCCTTTTTCTTCTCAAAGCTTGCAAATATATAAGTAAGAAAAGATACAGATGTTAGACAATGATTGAGGGAAAGACAGGGAAACAGAGTTACTGAGGAAGAGGTCGTACGGCCCAGAAGGGAGGGGTATGGGCCCCAAACTCAGGCTGCCTGAATCCCAGTCCTGGCTCTGGAACCACAAGGCTTCTGTGTTTTAGGCTGTTCATCTACAACATGAGGCAAACGAGAGCACCTCTCACGGGGTGCGGTAAGGGTTCAATGACACCTGATTGTACACATCCTACACATTTTGCACAGTGCCTGCCTGTGCACAAATGCCCGTTTCCCTCCAGAAGTTTCCCTGGCCGGCTCTGCAGTGGCTTCACACACACCCACCCTCCTGGTCTCCCCACCTGGATGCCCTCAGATTGTTTCCTGCACCCCCTACCCCATCTGTTTACTGCCAGGACCTGGGCCTACAGGAGGCGTTGGAGTAATTTAAATCCCTCAGAGCTGTCAAAATCTATTATCCCGGCTTCTCAGGCACTAGCAGTTGCCTTTTAAGAGAAGATGGTCCGGTGGGAGCAATTTAGGCGTAGAGGGGAAGCACCCCTCAGATTCCACTAACCTACTCCCTCCTTAGGCCAAATGTTCCGGTTTGCAAAATAGGTCTACAAATTCCTTGACCCGTCTTCCCACAAAGGACCAAGTCTAATTTGCCGTTCCTTGTATACCATCTGGACTTAGCCAGATGGTTCGCTTCGAACGAACAGCTGAAATAAAGGTCTGGGTCATAAAAGGTGCCATAGCTTGTACCTGGTTCTGCTTCAGTCTCCCTCTGTGTCCTCACATGCACACACAGGCCCCTGTGGAGCCCTGAGCCGCCACGGAAGAAGTCTGGTGTCCCTGAAGTTGCCACGCTGGAAAGACTGTGGGGGGAAACCGCAGAGGCCTTCAGCGGCTCTCGTCTCCCCAGCCCGAGACCATCCAGGTGAGGGGGCAAACCTTCAGGTGATTCCAACCCCCAGCTTGCAAGGTGCCCCAGTCCACACGGAACGAGCAGACATATGCTGGCTTCCACAGCTAGGCCCAGACTGCACGCTCATGAGCAAGGTCAATATTATGGCTTCCAGCCACTGAGTTGTGAGGTTTGTTGTCTTAGTAATCAGGACTGTGTGTGACCTGGGCAGCAGTCACACGGGGCCCACCTCTCAGAGGGGCCCTTGGCTTTAGCATAATGCTCTGCTGACTCCATCTTGAAATTATTTTTTTTTTTTTAAATAAGTATGCTCCACCCACAGTGTGGGGCTTGAACTCATGACCTTGATATCAAGAGTCACCAGCCAGGTGCCCACCATCCTAGAATTCTTACTCTTGTTTTTGCCCTGGGCCCTGAAAGTACGTACCTGGTCCTGAACCCTGCCCACATGAATTACTATTATCCTCCTCCTCTTGGTCCTATGCATCCATTTCATGTATGTAACCATTCAGGGGGCGCCTGAATTCAGTGGTTGAGTGGGTTAAGCCTTTGCCTTCAGCCCAGGTCACGATCTCAGGGTCCTGGGATCGAGCCCCGAATTGGGCTCTCTGCTCAGCAGGGAGTCTGCTTCCCCCTCTCTCTCTACCTGCCTCTCTGCCTACTTGGGACCTCTCTCTCTCTGTGTCAAATAAATAAAAAAAATCTTTTTTAAAAAGATTTTTTTGTGTAATGGACCGAGAACAGAACTTTGGGACCAGCCCCCACCACAGGCTGTCCCTGCGACCTTGGGTAAATTAATTATCCTCACTGAACTTCAGTTACTTTATCTGCACAATGAGATGATAACAGTACTCACCTCTTCTGGTTACAATGTATAGTGAGTGCATAACGAATTACTTGCACAAATTAATGTAGTAGCCTCTCTCTTGTCCTTGTCTCCGGTATCTTCTCCATTTAAGGAACCCTCCAGGGGTGCCTGGATAGCTCAGTGAGTTAAGCATCTGACTCTTGATTTTGGCTCAGGTCATGATCTCGGGTTGGTGAGACCAAGCCCCATGTCCTGAGCAAGAAGCCTGGTTGAGATTCTCTTTTTCCTTCTTCCTCTGATCCTCCCCCTGTACACGCTCTCTTTCTCTCTCTCTCTCTCTCTCAAATAAATACATAAATCTTTTTTTAAGATTTTATTTATTTACTTGACAGAGATCACAAGTAGGCAGAGAGGCAGGCAGAGGGGGGAAGCAGGCTCCCTGCCAAGCAGAGAACCCAATGCGGGGCTCGATCCCAGGAACCTGAGATCATGACCTGAGCCGAAGTCAGAGGCTCAACACACTGAGCCACCCAGGCGCCCCTAAATACATAAATCTTAAAAAAAAAAAAAAAAAAACCTCCATATCCACATCACATTAATCTTCCTTAGCTAGAACGCCACTGCTCCAAAATCTTTAAGGCTCCCTATTTCTGTTACAGTCCACAGTCCTCACCTTGGCATTCAAGGCCTTCTACAATCAGAGATCAGGTCAGCATTTTTTTTTTATTTGACAGACAGAGATCACAAGTAGGCAAAGAGGCAGTCAGTGAGAGAGGAGGAAGCAGGCTCCCCGCTGAGCAGAGAACCCAATGCGGGGCTCGATCCCAGGACCCTGAGATCATGACCTGAGCCGAAGGCAGAGGCTTAAACCCACTGAGCCACCCAGGCGCCCCTCAGGTCAGCATTTTATATTCATCTTCCAGTGCTCCATTACACCAACACTCGGCTTCAAACAGAAGGGCTACTGGAGCGCCCCCTCCCAACACACAAGTGCTTCTCAATTTCACTTTCCAGTGCTTTTGCCCAAGCTGTTCCACCGTCTACCTGGAACGCCCTGGGCCCTCCTGACAACCCGAGCATTCTGGTTATAGCTCATGTCACAAACTTAAATAACTGTATGGCCCACCTCTATTGTTTAAAGGAAGTCAAGCTAAGGCACCTCAAGTAACATGGCATGAGGTTGGTATAATGTGATTTGTTCACATTTAAGACATTCCTCAGCATTTACAAAAGCTTTTGTAAGCAACAGAAAAAAAGCCGTTCTTGAACCACCGCCCATCAAAGGTGGTCCTAATCGTTCCCTACACTCTAGAGCACATGAGTGTGATTTACCCTCATGAGCACCTGAGAGCCACCACAACTCTTAGTTAACGGTCGTGATGTAACTCCGTAGTTACTCACATCCTTCACACACACTCCCATGCACACACTCACATTCACAAGGACTCTCGGGCTTCACATTTCTTCAGGCCTTTGCACCAGCACAGGTGAGGAGAGCCCAGCCTTGGAGTCAGACCTGAGATCAAATCCTGCCTCTGGGTCCTGACAATGTGATCCAGGCGAGTGTCTTAACCTCTCTGAGCCTGGGATAACGGTACCTGCCTTGTAACAGCCTGGGGAAGAAGCAATGGGATAATGCAGGGTAAATGATGGGCACCTGAGTATTTCCAGAGACTCTAGGATGTGGCAGGGGCCTTCGATCTTGGGTAGCTTCCCACCCAGGGCAAAACTTTCTTCCACGGCATCCCTGTCAATGGCCATCAGCCCTCGCTTGACTTCCAGGTCAGGAGTCTAGCCCCTCAGAGGGCATCCTTTCCGTTTCTGGCTGAGTCTAACTGTCCCAAAGTTATTTTGAACTGAATCCTAACCCTCAACTTATCCCTCTGGTGCCCCTGTCCCTCCCAGGACACGCCCCCGCCAAAAGAAGACAGAGCGGCTCTACAGCCAAAAAGGTCCCTCACCTGAGAGCCGGTCTTCACCTTGCCCCTTCCAGCTGGGTGATAACCTGGCGCCCCTCCCCAGCCCCACCTTTTCTTCATCTGCCAAATGAAACTCCTGCCAGCCCCCAACCCCCCTCCCAGGATGTCAGAGCGACAAAGGAGACAGCGGAGGGAAACGCGGGTGGGGAACTGTGGAACCCCATCATCACACCGAGGGGGCTCGCGATTCGCTTTGCAGCGAATCTTCCTCTACCTGCTCTCCGGACCGCCGCCCCGAGGCGGGAGCCGCCGCTCCAACCCCGTCCGCGCCGCACGGGGGACGCAGAGGGGCTGCGCCTGCAGCCTGGGGACCCAGAGGCCGGGAGGGCGCCCCGGCCCCGCGGTCCCGCCCCGCGCGTCCCCCGCCGGCTTTGGTGGCGGCGGCGGCGGTCCCCAGCCCGCCCAGCCCTGTGTCCCGCAGCCCGGGGGGGGGGGGCGGAGCGCGGACCCACCTGCGGCGAGCGCGGCGAGGGCTGGGGTCCGGCTTCGCGGCGGCTGGAGGCTGTGCGGCGGCCGCTCCTCGGCTCCCCCGCCGGGCCCTCCCCCGGGCCGCTCCACGTGGCCGCTCCACGTCGCCCTCCGGCCGGCCGCCGCCCTGGCCCGGGCAGAGTCCGCGGCGCCCGCGGCCGGGGGCAGGGCCGCCGCCCCCCGCAGCCCCCCGCGGGCCCCGCCGGGCTTCCTCCCCGCGGTCCCCGCGCGTGTGCGAGCGAGCGTGCGTGTGTGTGCGCGCGTGTCTGCGTCTCCGTGACCTGAGAGACAGAGACGGACATTTAGAGACACAGACGAAGAGGCAGATGGTGACGCTGGTGTTCATGAGAAGCGGGTCTAACTGTGCGGGTGCCGCTCGTGCCCCCGCCCGCTGGCCCCCAGATGTGCAGGACAAGACAAAGTGTAGCTGTTAGTGCGACCGTGACTCCTGGCTGTGGCCTTGTGAGGCGCCTGTGACAGCAGGCCTACGGGACGCTGTATCCAGAGTGACAAGATGGCCCCGAGAGGGTATGGCCAGTGTGTGAAGGACTGGTGTGTGACAGGAGAGGAGATTCCTGGTACACGGGTCAGGGTATCTGGTGGAACCCTTCCTGAGCTGTCTGTGATGCTCAAGTGACAGCTGTGACTGCTGGTTTCCAGAGAAGGTGTCCTCGTGTGGCTGTGACCCTGTGCATCACTGAGAAGTGGTTCCATGTGAACCTCGATTGGGGAGGGCCTGGGAAAAGGATCATCTTAAGGGCATTGGTGGCAATCATTTGCCAGGACAGAGGGTAGCTTTGCGGTCAAAATGGTGTCACCTACTTTTGTCACAGTGATCAGTTCCACCTACATTTCAAACTACATCCTCACCCGCTGGCCCAAGGTCTTAGTTCTTTGAAAGAATCGCTTATCTCTCCGGAATCTTCCACTTCTCCCTCCCCATCAGCATCTATCACCACAGACCCTCATCAAGGTCACCCTGTCCTCCTTCCTGTAGTGGACACTGCTGGATACTACCTCCTGGAATGATGGTATCCGCTGGCTTCAGCAACACCATTCTTTCTCTCAGCATTTTCTTCTTTGTTTTCTTTATGTGCCCAAGTTCCTCTGGGCGGTCTCTTCACTCCCCATGTGCTCATGTGTTCATCTGTTTATGTAGCTTCCATCACTATCTGTCATGGGTGGAACAGAGTCCCTCAAAAAGTCCTATGTTGTTGGGGCCCCTGGGTGGCTCAGTGGGTTAAAGCCTCTGCCTTCGGCTCAGGTCATGATCCCAGGGTCCTGGGATCGAGCCCCCCATCAGGCTCTCTGCTCAGCAGGGAGCCTGCTTCCCACCCACCCCCCTGCCACCCACCTCTCTGCATACTTGTGATCTGTCTCTCTGTCAAATAAATAAAATCTTAAAAAAAAAAAAATCCTATGTTGTCATCCTAACCCCCAATACCTCAGAATGTGACTTTTTGTGGAAATAATTAGTGAAAATGAGGTCATGTTGGCTCACACTACTCCAATATAACTGGGGTCCATAGACACACACAGGGAGACCAGCATGTGAAGACACAGGCAGAGACTAGAATGAAGCTTCTACATGCCAAGGAATGCCAGAGATTGCCAGCAAACCACCGGAAGCTAGAGAAGAGGCATGGAACAGAGGCTTCCTCACAGCTCTCAGAAGGAACCAATCATTCTGAACCTTGGACTTCGTCTCCAGAACTGTAAGACAATAAACTTCTGTTGTCTTAGACAGCCAGCGTGTAGTACTTTGTTACGGCAACTCTGCAAACTAATATATCATTTAAATGCTGATGACTATTGGATCTCAAATTCCAATCTCCAAGCCCCAGACCACTTTGGGAATTGAACATCCTCTAATTTGTGCCTAGATTTTAATTTACAAAGGTGACTGAGTGATGACATGGAGAAGTCAATGCCCCTGAAACATTTAATGTCACAGTTCCCCTAGAAACTAGAGGCACAGCTCACCACACAGGATGGCAGGGAGAGGCACCAGTGTAGAGGGCAGAAGGGAGCAAGGGGGAAGGCATAGGCCATGGCCTTTGCTAAATGGGAAAGGCAAGGCAAGGCAGACAGTTTAGGATTGGCCGGTTGGAGTTATTCAGGCAGGCCTCGGGACAGAGGAACGATTCCTGGTATCAGACACCTGAGCCTGGCTTGATTTAGGACAGGGGAAATCCTAGTTTATTGAGTGCGAATTAGATTAAAGAAGCAGGTCAGAGTATGGGCTCTGGATTGCAGGTGAGATGCCAACTTCGGCTGTCTGACCCCCGGGGATTCACAGATGCCAAGGAGACAAAGACAGAACCTAAGAAAAATCTACGAACATCTACGAACATCTACCAGCACACTAACCTCTATGTGTCTAGTCAAAACGAATCCTCTTCCTCCCCACACCTTCTTCCTCTTGCCCAGTTCCCCTGTCCCAGGGACTGGCACGGCCTTGCACCCCTGAGCCATACGGTCAAAAACCTGGGAGTCCTTTATGATTTCTCCTTGTCCCCCAAGCTCCCGTCTACCACCAGGTCCCGCCAGTTCTGCCTCCTATCCTGAAGATCTTCACTACTCAGGGCCAGGCAGCCACCGGCCATCCCCAAGTTCTCTTAACAGCCTAACTGGCCTGTTTCCTTTCTCAACCTCCTCTAATCCATTCTCCACGCTGCCTGAATGAATTCTTCTAAAACACAGTTCTAGTCATGTCGCCCACCCCTCAGTAAAACTCTTTGATGGCTTTCCTCCACCCGTAGTTGAAACTCTAACATCCTTTGTGGAGCTGCTCACATTCTGATTCTTGACCATCTCATATGCCCCAGACACCCGATTTCTTTTGGTTCCTTTAAGAAGTCTCTCACAGGGGCGCCTGGGTGGCTCAGTGGGTTAAGCCTCTGCCTTCGGCTCAGGTCATGATCTCAGGGTCCTCAGATAGAGCCTCGAATCATCAGGCTCTCTGCTCAGCAGGGAGCCTGCTTCTCCCCAACCCCCTCTGCCTGCCTCTCTGCCTACTTATGATCTTTCTGTCAAACAAATTAATAAATGTCTAAAAAAAAAAGTCATTTCAGACCAGAACTTTCCTTAACTAACCATTTTCCTCTGTTTGCAACCAGCCACAGAGAAGTCAGAGACCTCTGCCTCTTTATATTCCAGATCCTTCCTTGACTTCCATATACTGGCTAAACAGCAGGAAAAGTGCGTTCTGGAAATCCTAAGGAATTTGGATTGTCCAGCATGGTAATGGACTAGTATCGATTCATCCAGAGTGACCAATGGCATCTTACTAATTAATTCTCAAAAATGAGTCCAAGAAACTCTACTAGAGCTAAAATGAAATTAACCCGTGACCTAATTTGTTTTCCATTGCTGAGCTGTTTGATCAATGATTCCATAAACTGATAACAACTCAAAATCCTGGCAATGAGGCGGTAATAGAATACAGTGACTAAGAGCATGAGCTCTAGAGTCAGACCTGGGTTGAATCCCAGCTCTGCCACCAGCTGTCTTTGGCAAGATAACTTACTCAACATTCAAACCTGTTCCCATGAGGGAATCCACAGGATTATGCCAAAAAACTATTGTGAAAAATCACAGGATATAATCATGTAAAGTGCCTAGCACAATGCTTGAAACACACACTCAAATTTTACTTACTAGTATTGGTGGTAATACCGTAATTGCGAATTCCATCCACTTTGCCTCTTGCTTGCTGTGTGACTTTGGGCAAACAAATTCATCTGACACAGTTTTCTCATTTATAAATATCCTAGCCCATGAGGTTGGCCTGCACATAGCACACAATGAATCACAAAAACCATTATTCCAGGGCTTCAAGAGCAGGGTACAAGTCACATCTTGAGATGGCCTCTCTAGTTCATAATTTAGCTAGCCTTTTTTGAGTACTGCTCCTGTAGAAGACCTAGAAATCTGATCACTGGGTTCCTTAGGGCTCCCGACAGAAATGCAATTTCTATTTCTTGAGCCTGAGGCCTTTTGACTTTCTATAGCATACCTTTTTCGTAAGCCTTCTATGTGGCTAGGCCCTCTCACTCGATTTGTATCCAGAAGAACCAGCAGAGGCGTTGAAAGTCAGGGCCAACTCCTCACTGATCTATCCCTGACATTCTATCTGTTATCTTTGCTTTGGCTGGCCTGAAAGAAGAGGAAAAATCTGTTCCTATCGACTATTCCTCCTTGGGAATATGTTCCAACAGCAGGCCCCAGGAGTAAAAAATGAGGCACTGTGGTTAAAGTCTTCCAGCTTGAGCACATGCCATAGGGAACATATATGGCAATGTGGTGCAAAGCCAGGAAACAGAACGGCCAGGGCTTTTAGGAAGATGCCAGTGTGGATAATTCAACTGCAGGGCAAAAGTCACAGACTGAATGGTGCTATACTTCTTCAGCCTCTGACCAGGATGCTAACCGAACTTTCCATAAGGAGTCAGCTGGGCCATGTATCTTACCTGCTCTCTCCAAAATAGGGCTGGGGCACAGACAGGCTGAGTGGGAGAGTCAGCACTCTCAGCCGCCGCGGCTCCCAGACCTGGCAAGGAGTCGGTTCAGAGTCAGGCCGGGGACTAGGGTCCTTGTGGGCTCTCGCTGGACTATATTCTCAGTAGTGACTTGGCCATTCTGGGCCAAGTGTGCTTGATTTCTCATTGTCATAGGCCGGCCTCTGGAGAGGGGTCACGCTGGTGTCAGGCACCTCGATGGCCTTACAAACCAGCTTGGGGGGGAGGGGGGAGGCAGACTATGTTGGTTGCAGGGGCTCAGCTGGTGACTGGGTCCTAGTTTCTGGCCTTCCTGGAGCAACACCATCCAGTCACCCTGGAGACTTTCTACCCTACGCTATGATGGTTTGAGGGGCGGCTACAAACCATCTTCCAAGTCCTACTGCAGTCTCGGCCTCTAGTCCCTTACTGGAGGTTAAGAAGGGACAGACGGGATAAACAAGAGGCTGCAACTCCAGGGGAAGCCCCTGCCTGCCTTCTTGAAACTGAAGGTAATCTTTGCCCCATCTACCCTGGCGTGTGGGGATGACAATCAGAGTGGTTATATGGAAGGGCTATTTAATTGCTCAACCACTAGGTAATATTTAATCTTCTATGTCCCATTACAGCTTAGTATGGTCTTTTTTTTTTTTTTTTTTTAAGATTTTACTTACTTACTTGAGAGAGAAAGCATTATGAAGACAGAGACAGAAAGAGAGAATACAAGCAGGGTAGGGGCGAGGGCAGAGGGAACAGCAGACTCCCTGCTGAGCAGGGAGCCTGATGTCGGGCTTAATCCCAGCACCCTGGGATCATGACCTGAGCCAAAGGCAGATGCTTACCCGACTGAGCCACCCGGGCACCCCACGCTTTGTTAGGATCCTAATGTCTTCCATAACGTATGCCCTGAAATGATGTTAATGGAAAGGTTTGGGAGTTGTTTGTTGGGGAAGAGAGGTTAACCTTTCGAAGTATGAAGGACACCTTCTGACTGGGGTCTTTCTGAAAGCTACCAGAAGGGGAGGCTCTGGCTGAGATGTACCTGTGTGTGCCACAGAGCTGTTGTATTTAGTAACCGAGGCTGCCGTGGGAACTGTTGGTGAGCACCCTCCTCCCTCATCGTAGCCCTTCTACTACTCCCTTAAGAGATCCTTGGCCCTGGGGTTCTACCTGCCAATCCTCCTTCCATGTCCCTGGATTCCTTCTGCCTTCTGGCCAGGGCCTTCCTCCCTACCCAATGATCTGGCTTGCCTCAGACCCACAGGGCCTTTTCTGCCAGCAACACTGAAGGTCTGGAGATAGTCGTGAACCACATAAAGCACCGCTACTCCCGAGCTCCACTGCAGGCCATGGGCAGCTCTCTTGGAGGGTAAAGGTTGCCTGGACTTGCCCCAAAGGCCAAGTCTTCGTTTCCTCCTCCGTGTCCTCTTCCCCTCTCCCGTGTTCCCACTCACTAACGCCAGCCCTTCTTTCGTGCCCCTCGTCCATCCTTCAGGATATTAGTGCTGAACCACCTAGCCCGAACAGGGCAGGCTTCAGGGCTGGTGGCGGCACTGACTCTGCATGCTGGGATTCCTCTGAGACCACCCGCTCCCTGGAGACCCCACTCAACTCACTGCTCTTCAGTCAGCGCCTCACTGCTGAGCTCTGCCACACTGTGAATCAGTAGGGTCTTGGGAAGTGGGAGGAGGCAGCGGATAGGGTGGGACGGCGGACAGACCAGGCTCCCCCCATGCTCAGGTCAGTTCCGTGTCTGGGTTTGCTCACACATGAGACAGACAGGGTCAGGTCCAGCAAAGGCAAACCTCTATGAACTCTTTTGCAGAAACAGAAAGGTGATGGGAAAGGCGGTGAACGTGGACTTCGTGCTACAGGTATAGTCTTGCAGCCACTACCCCCTGCCCAAAGTTGTTTGGTATCTGCTTATTCCCCAGCCACATCCTAGTCTACCCCACGCCATACCCCACCCTCTACCACGGGCAGGCCTGCAGAGTCCCCCAGTTTGATGAGCGCTACACCACTGTGGCCTTTGGCTATCAAGACTATGTTACCTACGACCAAGCAGCAAGCCCAAGAACCAGGGTAGATGCCATCCAGACCCCTGTGCTCTGCCTCAATGCAGCTGACGACCCCTTCTCCCCGATCTGCGGTAAGCACCCTGAATCTGGATGCTTTAGAGACCCAAGGAGAAAAATGGGCCCTGAGGTCCAAGCAGAAAGAGCCTGGACTCTCGGAAAGGCCGGGGTTCCTGACCTCCTCTCCAACCCCTCCCCAAACCCTTCCCGTACAGGCCGCCCAACGCTCTCCCCATGTTGCACTGCTCATCACAGCCCAGGGCGGCCACATCGGCTTCCTGGAAGGGCTGTTCCCCTGGCAGCACTGCTACATGACCTGCCTCTTGCATCAGTACGCCAGAGCCATCTTCCAGCACCCAGCGGACCTGCTCAATCTTGGGGACCTCTCACCTTCCAACAGAGGCAAGAGCTGACAGGAGCACCACGTCTTAATTCCATCTTCGCTTATTTATTAAATATCAACTTTTCCCGAAGAATGGGCTGAGGTTCATTTTCCCTTTCCTCAAGGTTAGGGTAGACCATCCAGGAACTTACTGTATATGTAGCCGAGCTGGCTTGGAGCTACCAGCTGGACCCAGAGACGGTATCTTGGGTCTTCCTTTTGCCCCTTCCTTCCCTCACTACAAGTCCCAGGCCAGTGCTTGCCCCAGCAAACACCAGGGGCTCACGTGAAGAGCGGCTGATGGACAGCAGTACCGCTGGGTTCTTGGGCATCCTCACATGTTTCTGGAGAGAGGACAAGCTCAACTCTGGAGCCTCTGTTAGGCAGATGAAAGGATGCAGGTGGCATGGCCTGGGCTGCAGATACCACTGTCCTGGGTAGTTTCACGGATGAAGAATGAAGGGCTCCCAGGCCTCAGAGTCACCCAGGGCCGCAGCCAAGCTTGGCAGTGTGCATCAGTCTCCTGAGAAGCAACCCCAACCATGGATGCAGATGGGGTGAGCAACAGGGTCCAGGCCTCCACTCTGGTACAGAAGATGACAGTGCCCAGGCCCCTAACTCCCCAGGAGCAGGAAGGCTAAAGAAAACCTGGAAAGACACTCTGGAGCAGCACGATGGTCATAACAATAAGCCCGACACACAGCAGGAGCAGCAGCCACACAGGAACACTCCCTGCACGGGGGAAAGGAAAGAAATCAGAAGGCAAAGGGTCTTCACAGCCCTAAGAACAGAAACGTTCAAGAAGGGGGAAGATGGCTACAAACAAGCAGCCCGTTCTGCCGGGGGCAAGTTTCTGCTACAGCTAGAGGTAAGGTGGTACCGCCCACCCCAAGGACTCACTCCGTGATGGCAGCAGATGCAGCTGGCAACGACTATCCACAGCCACAGAGAACAGGGCAGTTTCATGGAACCCAAGGAGCTCTGGGCCACGACCCTTCTCAGGTAGAAAGGCCACATCCGTCACGACAATGCCATGAGCCTCCCTCACATAGTAGAGTCGCTGGAGACAGAAGAACTAGTGAGGGAAGGCCCAGTTGGAGATATTCCTTCTGGAAAACATGCTCCCTGTCCCCAGATGGTCTTCCCTCTATGGCCTGGGCCAGATTCCTTCCCGCACCCTTAGACCGAAGCAGGCCTAGATTCCCCCAAACTGAAGAGCGCTCCGGGCTCTACACCTTACCTGGAGAGAGAAAGCTATGTAGATGGCAACAGAGCCAGTGACTGTGCCCAGGCCTAGGAAGGTACCCGATTCACTGCAACAAACAATAAAGTGGTCACTGTTCTGGAGGCCCGCGCAGCAACATTCACTAACAGCGGTCTTCGGAGCCTCAGACCGGACACCTTCCCGGGCTCCCCCACACATCCCGCCACCAGTCAAGCCACCACTGCCTCACACCTGACACTAAGGCAAGAGATGACTTCATGGCCACAGGGCTTGGTCCGGAGGGGCAGGAAGGTGGAGCCATCCCAGGCTGTGAGGTAGCACGGTGGGGGCTGGCGCAGACGTTTGTGGGGTATCTGCACTGTGAAGAGTCGCAGCCTGGTAGGTTGGTCTGGAACCTGCCCAAACCTGGGGGGCCAGGCGAGAGGCCGGTCAGCTCCTGGGGCCTGCTCAGCCCTTCTCAGAGGTCTGTGCCCTTCTGTACCCTGGTCAGGCCTGGGGTAAAGCCCACCGAGACGGCAATCCTCCCCAGCTTCCCCCCAGTCTTTTCCCACTCCCCCACATCTAGGCTGTGCCTCTTTTAGCTACCCTCTGGGGTCTCACACCTGCAGGCCTGGTAGCGGTAAGGCGTGTTAGAAAAGGTGGGTCCGTTCTCTTGCCAGTGCAGCTGTGTCACCAGCTGATCCTTCTGCCACACGGAGGCCTTAAGGTCCCAGCCCACAGTTACCAACTAGTCAGGAATCAAGATTCCAAGGATGGACAGTTAGGGGATCCACTTACTGCACAAGCAGCATAATCACCTACTTTCTCCACCCTCTCACTTCCTCACCTTGCCATCAGGCCCCAAAGCCAGGTCCTCAATCTCTCCTTCGTGGGCTCTGAACTCCAGAACTTTCTCTAGGCTGGGTACCTGCGGCCAAACCACCAGCATGGTTACCCCCAAGTACCTGACCAGATGCCGTGATCCCCACCCATCTTCTTTTCTGCCACCCAGTGCAGGCTTCACTCACAAGTTTCCCAGAACCCATGTTGGGTTTCTCACAATTCTGGCCTTGTTGCTACAGAAACGGGTCCCCTAGCCCCCAAAAGCACACCTTCCAGATACGAACGCAGCCATCTGTCCCTCCAGTGGCAAGCAGGGTGTTATCGTGGTTGAAGCATACAACTTTCTGAAACGGATCAGGGCTGAAGTCTGTCTGTACCGCTTGCAAATTCTCTACAATGATTTCTATGCCCTCCTGGTGGGTTTCAGCTCCAGACTTCTTCTCTACTGGAGCTGCCCCCTTCCTCTGTCGAGGCCCCTGCTCCTTGGAACCTGCAACACAAAGAGCCTGCCAGATTCTGGGCTTCTATAGTAAGTAGTACTGGTCTCCTCCCCAGTAGTGAACATCCAGCTTCTTGCCGGCTACCATAACCCACACTTCCAGCCCCACTTTTTTTAAGAAACCAACATAAGTGATCTTTTTTTTTTTTTAAGGTTTTATTTATTTGACAGAGATCACGAGTAGACAGAGAGGCAGGCAGAGACAAAGAGAGGGAAGCATGCTCCCCACCAAGCAGAGAGCCCAATATGGGGCTCGATCCCTGGACTCTGAGATCATGATCTGAGCCAAAGGCAGAGGCCTAACCCACTGAGCCACCCAGGCACCCCCCAACATAAGTGACCTTACCTTACTCATTTAACCCTTTCCCCAAAGCTAAAGAGGGAGCTTCTCACCTGCCTTCTCTGCCTTGGTTTTGCCCTTCTGCTGATGGGTCTGGAAGCGCAGGAGCTGACAGTGGGCATCCTGCCCTGCGGCAAGGATGTTACCAGCCAGCGCCAAGTTCATGGTAGCCCGTGTCTCTGTGTCATGCGAGTGTAGCAAAGAGGCACCCAGGCGCCCATTAATCTGCTCTAGCTGTAGAAAGTGCTGTGGAAGAGAAAACCAGGATGAGCAAGGTTTAGGGGTGCCCAGAGAGCACCGCAAGGGCAAAATTACATCCTATAGTCTAAAGCCCTACCCCTTTGGTTACTGCACTTTCTACTTTAAAAGGTTTTTTCCAGCCTGCTTGCTTCTCTCCCTTTCTTTGTTTCTTTCAAACCACAGCAATCTGTACAGCAAGCAGGGTTGGGATTAATACCTCCAGTTTACAAAATAATAGGGTGACTCTCAGAGGAGTGAAGAAACCTAGCCTAAAGGCCAAACGCAGCACTCCTGCCGCTGCTGGAGAGCAGGGGGAAAAGTCCTTGTGGCCTCCGCTGAAAAGACCACGATAAGACCCCTGGAGCTGCCCTTGAGGTCGAGCTGAAGCTTAAGTTTCTGCCTAAGAGGCACTGTGTACTGGTTTTACTCTACCTTAGGAGTTCCTGGTGACTAAGTTCTTAGCTGAAACTCGCGCCCGGGCGCCGGAAAAGCCCAGCTTCGCACCGGGGAGAGGTAAGGTCTGAAGCCTGAGGTGCGGCCATCCCCTAGACCCCCTACCACCATCACCCCTGGCGTGACCCTGCCCCAGTGGCCCTGAGCTCTCACCACGCCATTCTTTATGCCCGTCTTGGCAGCGCCTCCTCCGCCTGCAGCGATGAGGAGCCCCGTGCTGGGGTCGACCTGAAGCGCATACAACGGGAACGGGGCCCGGTACAGCTCTGGCGCCCGACGCCGGCCCATCCTGCTCCCGGCGCGCTTCACTGTAAGTACCGCAGCACCCGGGACATGCCGCGCCCGCTTTCGACCCCTGTCCCGGCCGCTATTTAACTTGGTCCCGTGGCCGTCAGGAGACTTCCCGACTACTCTCTTACACCCTCTGAGCTGCCAAAACTCTAACCCACAGATTCGCCAAAACAAGACTCAGGGATCCGGATCTTCGCCCCACCCCCGGTCCTAACCGGGTCTGGTTGTGGCGCAGTGCGCACGCGCACCTGGCCCGCGGCCCTCCTTGCGCAGGCGCAAGACCGCCAATACGCGTCAGCATTAGCCGGCCCGTGACCCGACACCCGCCCCAGGATTCCGTCCCCCTTGTGACGTCAGCCTCCACCATGTTTGTGTAGGGTGGGAAGGCGTGCTCGGCTTCCAGGGTCTTGGTTTGGTGTTTCCGGAGCAGGGGGGGTGATAAAAGCCAAGAGATGTTGGGATCTCTGGGTGGCTTAGTGCTTAAGCATGTACCTTTGGTTCAGGTTATGATCTCGCGGGAAGCCTTCTTCTCCCTCTCCCCTGGCTTGTGCTTCCTGTCGTGCTGTCTCTACGTTAAGTAGATAAATAAAATCTTTTAAAATAATTAAATGATTTTATTTTTAAAAAATCCTTGGTTAGGGCTGTCCCCATTTCATGAGTGATGCACAAGTTCAGCCCTTACCTTTTATCCCAGAGTGGAAATGATTTGTTCTAGGTCACACACCTTGGAAATTCAACATTTGGGAACATGAACGGTGTCTTTTGCCTTTTGATGAAGGCAGCGTGGACTTTAAAATAAAACTGGCTTTAAATCCTCAATCCACCACTTTCTGGTTTGAAGAAACCGCTATTTCATGTTTGAGAACTGGCCATTCTTGCAGCTCTGCACACTTGTCCGGCATTCAAGAGTTTGGGAGGGGCTGCACCCAGCCCACCGGGAGGGAACTTAGCTCCCAGGCAGGGCAGGTCTCTTTTCTGCTTGGCATTTCCATCTCCCTGAGGGGGCCCCTTGGGTTTCCCATCTTCAACATGAGATTCTTAATGTTTCTCTGCAAGTGAACCCTAGGAATGTCTGTCCCTTCAAGGAAACACCTCCTGCTGCTCCCCTGGCTGCCTAAGTGAACAACCTTGTTAACCTAAGGTGCACTCAGAGGAAGGAGCCCAGTGGCTTCATCTTTGGGAATGCCATTATCCGTCCCACCAAATTAAATTAAATGTGTGAAGGGCCTCACAGAGCCCTCTGCACATCTCAGGTGCTCAGGCCTTATGGATCCCACGCCCCCCCTCAGATACATGGCACCTACTCTCCTAGCTACCTTGTTTCCTTTGACTGTCCCTCTCTCTGCTTAATTGTGGTCCCCAGTAGGTTCAGCTACCCCCTGTGTCTGCTCAGCAGGACACTGAGGTTGTGGCAGGATTTTTCCTTTGTGCCCACAGTTCTTGGTCACACCACGGCTTTGAAGAATGAAGAGGTAGGCCAGACGAAGAGTGGTAGACAGCAAAGCAAAGTTTATTGACCGATATTATAGAGATCCTGAAGAGGGAGGGGACCCGAGAGGGTTGCCAATTTGGCGGTTAAATCTAGGGGTTTTTATGGGCGCTTTGGTGCGGTCTCTTTTAATCTGATTAACCCTCTATGCGCCTGTCACCCAATCAAGTTTTTGTCCACACACTCATCTACCTATCAGGTAATTGTTCACGTGGGAAAGGATGGAGGGCTCCTTCCAGGGTGGTGTTTCAGAGTAGCCTCAGGGATGAAGAGGTGGCGCTGCCACTGCCTTAAGACATGCTGGCCAGCCACAGGCCACTAGATCGAGCTCTTAGCTTAAATATCCCACTGGCTGTTGAGCTGCACCCCCACCCCCACCCCACACAGCCATAGGCCTGGGTTATGATACCCAAGACCATTCCTTTACTTTCTGTCACATACAAGTTGTAAATCCTTCCAGTAGGAAGACTTAAAGCTGGGCCACTGAGTAAAGCCCAGGATGGGGTCTTTTTCCTTTTAAGGGTAGTTTCCTCTTAGGATGGACAGGGAGTGAGGGGCGCTTACCCCTGCCTACCTTTCTTTCGACTATCCTCCATCAAAGTGGGAAACAAAGGCGAAAGAAAAAATTATATTTCTTTAGAACTTAACAGCCCATTGACAAGTCCTTGAGACAGGCGGTGACCTTCTCTAGATACTCAACTGCCTCAATGTTAATACTTAGCTAGAGGCAAAAGGCGACCTTAGCTTAACATTATCTCAACCTCTAGGATCCTGTAAGTCTCCTTTAACATATAAAAATTCCTTTGGAGGGGCGCCTGGGTGGCTCAGTGGGCTAAAGCCTCTGCTTTCGGCTCAGGTCATGATCCCAGAGTCCTGGGATCGAGCCCCGCATCGGGCTCTCTGCTCAACGGGGAGCCTGCTTCTTCCTCTCTCTCTGCCTACTTGTAATCTCTGTCTGTCAAATAAATAAATAAAAATATTAAAATAAAATAAAATAAAAATTCCTTTGGAAACTTCTTTCATCTCTATCCCCAGATACATGTTAGCAATCACCCCCCAAGCATCTGGCCCACTGATAAACATCTGAAGGGTCTCATAACTAACGTTTTATTAGACAGAAATGACCTTTTCCCAACAATAGCTAGCCCCTTTGAGGTCATGGAAACCTTGCTTCCAAAATTCCTTAGAGACTCACACTATATCTAACCTCCTCCCAACTTGAAAGTATACATAACCAGCCACTCCTCACAACTCTAGTAGCAGCTCTTTCTACCCATGGGACCTGTCCCCCCCCACTTTTTTTTTTTTAAGATTTTATTTATCTGAGAGAGAGGGAATACAAGCAGGGGTGTGGAAGAGGGAGAAGCAGGCTTCCGGCCGAGTAGGGAGCCTGATGTGGGCTGGATCCCAGGACCCTGGGATAATGACCTGAGCCCAAGGCAGCCGCCTAACTGACTGAGCCACCCAGGCACCCCTCTGTCCCCATGCTTTAATAAAACCACCTTTTGGGGTACTCTTCCTGTTAAATAAATAAATAAATTTTTAAAAATCATTTCTTAAAAAAAAAAAAAAAGCCTTTCTGCACCAAAGATGTCTCAAAAATTCTTGACTGTTCTCTCCAAACCCCGACATTTCCACATCAGACACTAACACACGTTTGCAGGGTCAGGCTTTTATTGATATGCTAGGGGCTGAATGGGATCTAAGGTGCCCTTCATCCTCTTCAGCCAGGAGAGAGCAGACTCCATAAAGGGCTCCCAGGATTCAAGGTTGGAGAACACACCTGACCTCCTGCCAGCCAGCCCTTCAGGGTGTCTCGGGGGCTCCCCAACATCTGGGGCCTGGTGGAGACAGCGGGGTTCAGAGGAGATACTCCAGAGAGCCTCCTCGGCTCTGGAACTAGGCCAGTGACTTTCGGAGAATGGGTTCTGGAGAGACTGGCCTCTTGGGCGCAGAGGAAGGCCTGGGTTTCAGGCAGACGGTGGCCTGTTTGGGTGCCTGAGGTAGAGGCCCCGAAAAGCACGTAGAGTTTGGTGATTGAAGGCCTGCAGATCTGAGGCTGGTGGTCTGGGAGGCTGTGCCCCGGGCTGGACCTGCCTGTGCCTGAGCCGCTGGTGCTTGAGCTGCTGGAGCCTGCGACGCCCGGGTTTGATGTCCATGGGCCTGAGCAGCCTTGCCCTGAGGCCCTGCCGCCTCTGGCTTTCTTTCGGGCAACAGGTGCAGGGCCCTGGCCTGGCCCCGAGGCAGGCGGAGGCCAAAACCAATGCCTATGCGGAGTGGTCCGGATTCCTGGCCTTGTGCACAGGGCAGTAGCTGGGGGAAGGCAAGCAGCCGGGGGCCAGTCCTGTACCTGGGGATGGGGCAAGAGGGGCTGCGGGGCTTGAGGCACACCAGGCATATGGGATATTCTACAACGGGGGCCTGGCCAGTTCTGCCCAGCCACAGACGCTGCAAAAGCAGTAGCCGCAGGTCGTGAGCAATGCGGCGGTGCCCCAGATGGGCCACCAGGGCCTGGGCCAGGGCTCCTGGGTCCCTGAACTCCGCAGGGTCCTTCTCGCTTGCCACGCATTCCCCCGCCAGCCCAGGGGACCTGGTGTCCCCGTGCTGATCCCAGGGCCACGTCTGCCTGTTTGAGTGGACCCCACGAGAAGGTAGGCTGGGGGTTGGGGAAGTGGCAGTGGAGCTAGGGCAGTCTCCTGGTGGGGACGGAGACTGACAATGAGTGTGGGGGAGAGCGCTGTTCTGCGGCTGAGAGGGAGAGGAGGAGTGGGTGTGAGCCGGGGAGGGGTACAGCCGGTGGGAGGGAGAGGAGGAGGAGGGTGGGAGGGAGAGAGAGAGGTAATTCTGACAAAAGAAGCTGGGGGAACTTGGGAGGGAGGAGGAGTCAGGGTGTAGGATAAAGTCAGAATTTGAGTCAGAAGAGTAGAAACGGGAGCCAGGAGAGTGGGACCGTGGGGTCCCCAGGGAGCAAGGGGAGTAGGAGAGAGGGGGCCTTCGCTGGGGAGGCGGAGGCTGTGGGTTGCTGGGTGGGGAGTCCACAAGTTGCGAGGGGCCCAGAGGGGGGCGCCCAGGGGCCGCTGCGTTCTGTAGCAGCACCTGGTCCGTATTTTGAGGCACCATTGCCTTGAATTCAGAAGGGATTTGGGGGTGGCTCAAGACCAGAAAGGAGAGACCTGGCAGAGTCAGGGCCGGCGTCTCTGAGGCCAGAGCTGGCTGAGAAATCAGGGCCTTCTGTGTGCAAGCGTGGCTCCAGCCCGGTGCTGGTGCAGCTGTCTGTGGTCGGACAAGGAGACACCCCGCCTGTAGCACTAGGCTCTCTGAGTGTGTGGGCCGGAGCTTGGGTCTAAACTTGGCCTCTCACTTTGCACTCAGCCATCGATGAGGGATGTGTAAGGATGGAGAATCGGAGCTGCCTCTTGGGAGCTGAGGATCGGCAGCAGTTATCTGGGTGGGCTAGGGAGGAAGACACAGCCCATCGGACCTGTAGAGAAAGAAACAGAATCTAAGATATTGGGAGAACTGGTCCACTTCTCGCTCTGAAAAAATGATTTACTGAGACCCTAAGTCCATGTCACCTTTGGGGTCAGAAGAGCTGGCAAAATGCTCCAGGGAAGGTGAGAGATGAGGAGGAAAAGGATGGGGGTGGGGAGGTAGAATGGCGTTGGAGGGGGGCTTGAGGATGGCCGCTGAGATAGGACTAGAAATTGGGGTGTTCTGGTGCTATGAGCTCTTACCAGCGAGGGTTCCTCTGAGCTGGGTTTCACAAGTCACTTCAGCAATGAGGAACCTGGGAGAGAGAGGAAGAGTCACAAAATGGTGGATACACGCCCCCTGTCCATAGCATCTGTCACCCTAAACTCACTTTGACCCAGATTTCTGTCTGAACCTTGCCCTCGGTGGTCCTTCAGCCAGGAGGAGGTCTTCTGTTACCGATTTTTGCTCCCCTAAATCTGAGTCAGGGATTCTGCAAGCATCCTCATTTCCTGCCCCTCCGGTTTCCCTGACTCCTTGTCACCCCTGATGCTGATGTCCTCTGGCTCTGCCGGGCCCTCAGCACGCCCAGCAGCAGAAGCAGGAGCAGTAGCAGCAACAGTGGGGCTGGCTGGTGAAAACTTCTGGGAGACTGAACTTTGTCTAAGGGGCGGCGTTGCCGCCCCCCTTGGGAGCTATGAGCCCCATTCCCTGGGGGCAGCTCTCCCTGGCACCTAGTGCCGATGTCATAAAGGTCAGGTGCTGACATAATACACTCTCCGCCTCAAGGCTCTAGGACCTTCTTTCAGAGATCATCCAACAGCTAGCCCTTGACAAAACTAAAGCAGACTTAACTTCTTGGGGCACTCAGTCTCCCTGTCAGGACCTAACCTTCCCCTCCTCCCTGCCCATATATTTCACAGTCCTCACTGCCTCCTACATCTGGGGTTCCCGCCAACCACACGGCCTCTCTCAGCTGACCTTTCTCTTCAAGGTCCTGTTTTCTTTTGCTTTCTGAGCAGTGGCTCACGTTCTATACCATTTCCACCCTTGGGCTACACTTCTAGATTTTAATAACTATTTTCTCAACAGCTTTAGGGAGTATAATTCACATACTATACCATCCACCCATTTAAAGTGTAAATTCACTGTTTTCCAGTTTACTCACAGGTTAAGTGCAACTATTATTTATATCTAAGCATGTTCTTCTTTATGATGGCGTCTATATCTAGATAGATAAATGATACAGCTATATCCTATTGGTGTCTTTCCCAAAAAGTATCCGTTTCATTTAAGTTGTCTATTCTTAGTGACATACCGTTGTGTATACTTATGTATAGTGATCGATAAATAGACAGACAGAGATTGATTTTAAGAAATTGGATCCTGGAGTGCCTGGGTGGTTCGGTGGGTTAAAGCCTTTGCCTTAGGCTCGGGTCATGATCTCAGGGTCCTGGGATTGAGCCCCACATCGGGCTCTCTGCTCAGCGGGGAGCCTGCCTCTCCCTCCCCCTCTGCCTGCCTCTCTGCCTACTTGTGATCTCTCTCTCTGTGTCAAATAAATAAAATCCTTTAAAAAATTTTTTTAATTAAATTTAAAAAAAGAAGTTGGGTCTTGTGTGTATGGAGGCTGCCAAGTCCGAAGGTCTGTAGTTAGCACGCTAGATACCTGGGGAGCTAACGGCACGGCATCGTTCTGGTCCAAGTCCAAAGGCCTGAGAACCAGGAGAGCTGATGGTGTCAGTTCCAGTGCAAATCTGAGTCCAAAGGCAAGAGAAAACTGATGCCCCAGCTTGAAGATAATCAGGCAGCAAGAGTGAAGTCTCCCTTATTCTGCCTTTTTGGTTCTATTCAGGCCTTCCATGACTGGATGAGGCTTGCCCACGTTAGGGAGGCAAGTTGCTTTACTCAGTTTACCAATTCAGATATTAATCTCCTCCAGAAACACCCTCACAGACACACCCAAAATAATATTTAACTAAATATATGGTCACCCCATGGCCCAGTCAAGTTAACGCTTAAAATTAACCATCACAATATGTGAAAGATGAGATGCCCTTCCAAGGAGCTATGATGCCTATATTAAAGGAGATGGTGCCCATTATCGATATTTCTAACTGTCGGGGCGCCTGGGTGGTTCAGTCAGTTAAGTGTCTGCCTTCGGCTCAGGTTGTGATCTCAGGGTCCTGGGATTGAGCCCCACATCGGGCTCCCTGCTCAGCGGGAAGTCTGCTTGTCCCTCTGCCTCTCCTCCCATTGCCCCCTCATGCTCTCTCTCTCAAATAAATGAATTCTTAAAAATATATATTTCTAATTGTATTTTTTTTTTCTTCAGGTGCCCTGGAGGTTTTTTCACTCCGGGGCAAGTCGTAATAAATTTAGGAATGCGTAAGAGTCATGGCTTGTATAAAGTGAGAGAAGGGCACTTATGAAAATGTAGGTGGTAGGAAAGGAAAACCAGGCAAAATCTCGGGCACATCAGCTTTAGGGAGGAGGAAATAGGTAAGTTGAGATCCAGCCATAGGGACTGAGGGTTTTCCTGGGACATGAGACTTTTAGTACTAAAACCAAGACAGTTCCAGATAAACTGGGACAGTTGGTCACTCTAGAACTTGGGTCCTCTTGGAAAATACTCATGTTCCCCTAGGGGTATGAGGACCCCAATTTGAAGATTGCTGTTCAAACAAAAATTTCAATAGTAACTTCAATTTAAACTAACCAATCTCTCCCTTAGTTTGTGTTAATTACTCTATGCTTAGTAAAATGTTAGTGACCAAGTCAGTAGAGGTTCTCTAAGCCCTTGACGTCTAAGTTGGAAATGTGTTATCCTAATGAACTTGTTTCAGTTGGCTAGTTGTTTCCTGTTGCAGATATTATCTACCACACTCTTTCCACCCCCCACTTCTCCAAT
Organism: Taxidea taxus jeffersonii; assembly: GCA_003697995.1. Classification (NCBI taxonomy): domain Eukaryota; kingdom Metazoa; phylum Chordata; class Mammalia; order Carnivora; family Mustelidae; genus Taxidea; species Taxidea taxus. The sequence continues at coordinate 49,037 of RCUC01115974.1, read as the reverse complement.
CCTAGGCAAGAACACTCTGTTTTATTTCCTCCAAATACTATACAACATGTTCTTTCCAGAAATCTGCACATGTCTCTTAAGAGGATAGATGAATGAATGGGTAAATTGAAAATTACCCAGGAAAATTTGACCTTGGCATGTTTTTCTTTTCTTTTCTATTTGAGTTGTACATATGATACGGTCGGAAGGGACTGTTTGCAGAACTACCTTGAGCATTCATGGGGAAATCATGATAATAAGAGAGGTGTCAGATACCTGCAGATTGGTAAGTATTTAAAAGGGGGAGAAAGAGCACCTGGATCACTCAGTCATTAAGCATCTGCCTTCGGCTCAGGTCATGGTCCCAGCTCTGTAGGATCGACCCCTGCATTAGACTGCCTGCTCAGGGGGAAGTCTGCTTCTCCCTCTCCCACTCCTCCTGCTTGTATTCCCTCTCTCACTGTCTCTCTCTTTCTCTGTGTCAAATAAACAAGTAAAATCTTAAAAAAAAAAAAAGGCAGGGGGAGACAAATTCTAGGATCTCCAATTAGTTTCTAGTTGCTTGCTAGGAAAAATTTCAACTGGATTATTAAACAGAATGTATGTGAGCTCTTAGAAAGGAAACTGATGATCACAAGGGCCAGAGTTGGTCCAAGGAAAGTAAATCGTAAAGTACTTGGTTCAAGTAAAGTAAGGACCATCTGGAAGTGGCATGTAAGCTATGTCACTGGGGAAAACAATAACATCTGGATTTTTACTTTCCAGGGTGAGAAATGTCCTCCTGACTACACCAACTAAAACACAACAGCCTAAACTAAGTGCCAGGATGCCCATTTTAAAAAAGTAGCTCACCCAAACGGGAAATAATTCACATATTATCTCTCTACAGTCTAGGTATTTGGGAAGACAAAATGTGATCAGAATCCCCATCATTGATTTACATTGAGAAATCAGAGTCGCAGGGACTGACTTATTGCTTTCAGTATCATCAGTATTCCCAAATCATGGAGCTGGGAGTCAGGACGCTGTTTGATGCTTGATCTCAGAAGAAGGAAAGTTGAGTAAATTAATGAATTAATTGCCTAATGGAACCAAGCTAAGAGAGTTAGCTTTCCTATCTTTTCTATACAGTGCCGGGGTGAGTATGACTGGATTTGTTTCTATGACCCTTCTTTTCTTACTCTTCCAAAATGGACTGACACATTCTCACAAACCAGCTACTAAAGAGACTTGCTAGATGGGAACTGAAATGTACATGCCTGTGCTCGGACCCACTGTGCGTTGCCTTCGCAGTTCTGAAATGCAGTGTGCCTTATCCCCAAGTGCTTGTAGGGACCTAAATAGAGTGGGTGTCTCAATTGGTTAAGCCTGGGTGGCTCAATTGGTTAAGCAGCTGCCTTCGGCTCGGGTCATGATCCCAGCGTCCTGGGATTGAGTCCCACATCAGGCTCCTTGCTCGGCGGGGAGCCTGCTTCTTCCTCTGCCTCTGCCTGTGCTTGCTTGCTCTCTCTCCCTCTCTCTCTGTCAAATAAATAAATAAAATCTTTTTAAAAAATAGAGTCCTTAAGTACTTACCACATGTATTTTCCCACATCACTTTTATTTCCTACTTTGTAAATGAGTTTTATACTTTGGGAATTGTAATAATCCCTATGTATTTTTTTTAAGTTTACTTACTCGGGGTGCCTAGAGGGCTCAGTCAGTTGAGGGTCAGACTCCTGATCTTGACTCTGGTTCTCATCTCAGGGTTGTGGGATCCAGCTCCACACTCGGCATGGAGTCTAGGAGATTCTCTCTCTCTCTCTCTCTTTCTCCCTCTCCTTCTGCCCCTCCTCTGCTCTCTCTCTCTCTAATAAATAAATAAAATCTTAAAAAATAAAAAATAAAAATTTATCTATTTATGTAATCTCTACACCCCACGGGGGCTCGAACTCACAACCCCGAGATCAAGAGCTGCATGCTTTTCTGACTGTGCCAGCCAGGTGCCCCTCCCTATGGATTTTGATTTCATCAAGTCTTTGACTAAGTATGGTGGTGGAAAAATGTGAGCCAGCCATTTGAACCTCTATTGCTTTTCTTGCCTTTTATCTCTTATTGTTCTTTGAAGTATACAAATAATACCCAAGTAAATTCCACTGTACAAATCCAAACAAAGGTGCTTGGATGGCTATAGGTTAAGTGTCTGCCTTCAGCTTGGGTCATGATCCCGGAGTCCTGGAATCAAGCTCCACCTCAGTCTCCCTGCTCAGCTGGTCAACTTGTCCCTCTCCCTCTGCCCCTGCTCCTCACTTGTGCTCTCTCTTGCTCTCTCGTGTGTGCTCTCTCCCTCTCAAATAAATAAATAAATAAAATCTTTATGTAAAAATCCAAACAAGGGGCGCCTGGCTCAGTGGGTTGAAGCTTCTGCCTTCAGCTCAGGTCATGATCTCAGGGTCCTGGGATCAAGCCCCGCATCGGGCTCTCTACTCGGCGGGAAGCCTGCTTCTCCCTCTCTCTCTGCCTGCTTCTCTGCCTACTTGTGATCGCTGTCAAATAAATAAATAAATAAATGTCTTTAAAAAGCAAAAAATAAAAATAAAAATCCAAACAATACGGAAGTATACAGGTAAAATTTTAAAAATTAGCCTTGACAGTCTTCCTATTTTTACTCTTTCTGGTTTGTCCTATATTTTGCATATATCCAATATCTTGAGTGTATTGGCTATCATTCAGTATTTCAGCTTAGGTATCTCTGTGTGATCTGTCAGTTACTAAAAGGGGTGTGTAAAGATCGACTCTACTTGATTCATCTGTTCCTGCATTTCTGTGCGTTGTCACTTGATATATTTTTGAGGCTGTGTTACTAGATGTAAAAATACGCTTATGATGATTGTCTTCTTGTTCCATTGTTCATTTAGTAAAACCCAATGAACTGTAAGATAAACCAATCCAGCCAAGCTTTCTTCTCAAGAAGTTGTCAAGAAATGAACACTGAGGGGGAAAGTGAAGAAATGAGAAGGAAGAATATAAAAATGAGAAGGTTAAAAATAAATGAAATCAACACATAAAAAAGTACTATAGAGTCACACTCATCATGATGGCAACCACAAAACAGAGACTAGAAAATAACAAGTGTTGGCAAGGATGTGGAGAAACTGGAAACCCTGTGCACTGCTGGCGGGAACGTAAAATGGTAGAGCCACTATGGGAAACAGTACAGCAGTTCCTCGAAAAATTAAAAATAGAATTATCACGAGACACAGCAATTCCACTTCTGGGTAGGTACTCAAAAGAACTGAAAGCAGGGTCTTGAAGAGATACTTGTATCCCCGTGTTCGCAGCAGCATTATTCATAGTAGCTAAAAGGTAGGAACAACCCAAAATGTCCATTGACCAGTGAAGGGACAAATAAAATGTGTATATATCTACAATGGAGTATTATTCAGCCTTAAAAAGGAAGGAAATTCTGCAACATGGATGAACCTTGTGGCTGCACTAAGTGAAATAAACCAGTCACAAAGGACAAATACTATAGGAGACTACTCATATGAGGTGCTTAGAATAGTCAAATTCATAGAGACAGAAAGTTCAACGGTGGTTGCCAGGTGCGGGGGTGGGGTAGGGAGAATGGGAAGTTATTTTTTAATGAGTAAAGATTTTCAATTTGGGAGCACCTCAATGGCTCAGTTAGTTAAGCATCTGCCTTTGGTTCACGTCATGATCCCCGGGGTCTTGGGATCAAGCCCCACGTCAGGCTCCCTTCTCAGCGGGGAGTCTACTTCTCTCTCTGCCTCTCCCCCGACCCTCGCTCATGCTCTCTCTCTCTCACTTTCTCTCTCCAAAATAAATAAATAACTAAATCTAAAACAAATTTTCAATTTTGCAGGATGACAAATGTTCTGTGAATGGATGACAGTCATGTATGCACAACAGTGTGAAGGTACTTAATACCACTGACCTGTATACTTGAAATGGTTAAAATGGTACATATATCACAATTTCTTATAAATAATTTTTTTTAATAGAGAGTATTGAAGAAAAGAAAGTCTGGTCCTTGAAAAGATAGATAAGCTAAGCGTACTTCTGGGAACACTTATTAAGAACAAAAAGAGAGGGGCGCCTGGGTGGCTCAGTGGGTTAAGCCTCTGCCTTCTGCTCCAGTCATGATCTCAGGGTCCTGGGATCAAGCCCCGCATCAGGCTCTCTGCTCAGCGGGGAGCCTACTTCCCCCTTTCTCTCTGCCTGACTCTCTCTACTTGTGATCTCTGTCAAATAAACAAATAAATAAAAAATTTTTAAAAGAAGAACAAAAAGAGAGTTGGGTGCAAATAAAATACAGAACAAAAATAAAAAAGAGAAAGTATCTAGAGACATAATGGAGAATTAAAAATAAGAAAAGAGGGATCCCATAGCAGTAGTGAAACTTCTAGGGCACTTCTGTAACACTGGAGGGACTAGGAGAGGTGTGAGTGACTCTTCTAGAAGGGGAGGAAGAAGGCTGCTCTTGCTTCTGCCCACTGGCCTCACTGCCTCACAGAAGGATCTTGAGCTTGCCAAGCACTTCATTTTCAAAGGGCCTCCAATTGTATCCAAGAGGTCATTGTTCCAAGTGTAAATAATAGTTCCTGAGAGATGGGGCTCAGGTTCTGAGGGGAAGGTGATCCTCCTCTACAGCCACTTCCTCTCTATACCTTCCTGAGAGCCAATCCCACCCAAAGGAGACTGTGCCTGGGCTTCTGCACAGCCTGTGATAGAGGGGGCTGATGGCACTGTGCTGAAACAAATCCCAGGAAGAGGAGAACCTGTCATCAGTACTAGAGGCCAAGGGAGAACCCATGAGACCCAGCTTCCATGAGTTAGGCTAGTTCCCGGGACTGTGCCTGTGTTCAACCCGAGAACTAGAGGTCCCAGACCAACTTCAAAAAACAATACATGGGGGTTCCTGGGTGGCTCAGTGGGTTGAGGCCTCTGCCTCTGGCTCGAGTCATGATCTCAGGGTCCTAGGATGGAGCCCCATATCGGGCTCTCTGCTCAACAGGGAGCCTGCTTCCCCCTTTCTTTCTGCCTGCCTCTCTGCCTACTTGTGCGCTCTCTCTCTGTCAAATAAATAAAAATTTAAAAAAATACATGATAGAGAAGCTGGGCCTTCACCCACGTGCTGCCTGCGTGCTCCATGAAGCCCACTCAGACCAGTGTGTCAGGACCGCCCTGCTGTATTCCTGGCCCGGCCGCTGGAGATGAAGCATACAGCAGCGACAAAGTTCTAAGTCACAGAGCCGCCCACATTGTCTTAATCTTGCCAGTCCAGCCACAGAACTGCTAGCTTGTTAGAGTTACTGGAACTTTGGGTTTTTACCAGAGATCCCAAGGCCATGCCCATTTTGTGGGCCAAGTGTTGTTCCTGGGCAAGCTGCCCGGCCATTCTCAGAGTTCTACACTGTTTTTCTCAAGGCTGAGAAATGCCTAAGTTTTTGAAAGAAAATTTCTGCTGGATAGGACTGGTTTTGCTTTTTCTCATTTCTTTGGGGACATGTTACTTTTCTTTTAAAGATTTTATTTATTTATTTGACAGACAGAGATCACAATTGGTAGAGAGGCAGGCAGAGAGAGAGGAGGAAGCAGGCTCCCTGCTGAGCAGAGAACCTGATGCAGGGCTCGATCCAGGACCCTGGGATCATGACCTGAGCCGCAGGCAGAGGCTTAACCCACTGAGCCACCCAGGCATCCTTGGAAACGTATTTCCTTTTTTTTTTTTTTATCATATTTATTTATTTATTTGTCAAAGAGAGAGAGCAATCAAGCACAAGCAGGCAGAGTGGCAGGCAGAGGCAGAGAGAGAGAAGCAGGCTCCCCACTGAGCAAGGAGCCCGATGTGGGACCTAGGTTCATGTCCTGAGCCAAAGGCAGTGACTTAACCAACTGAGCCACCCAGGCATCCCTGGAGCCACATTTCTTTCTTTTTTTTTTTTTTTAATTTTTTTAAGATTTTATTTATTTATTAGAGAGAGAGAGAGCGAGCACAGGCAGACAGAGAGGCAGGCAGAGGCAGAGGGAGAAGCAGGCTCCCTGCCGAGCAAGGAGCCCGATGTGGGTCTCGATCCCAGGACCCTGGGATCATGACCTGAGCCGAAGGCAGCCGCTTAACCAACTGAGCCACCCAGGCGTCCCTGGAGCCACATTTCTAAGAGCATTTTGTACACTAAAGTATTAGAATTCCTGAATGAAATTGCTAATTTCATGGAAAATATAAAATACTAAGTATTGATAAGAAGAAACAAGACATTACAATACATCAATAAGAAGCCAAAGAAACTGAGGTGAAAGTTAACATTTCTTTCCCTCTTCACCAAAGGAAAACTAGGCCTGGTGGTTTTATAATTAAGTCTCACCAGACTTCAAAGAAGGGTTGATTTCTATCTTATGTAAAAAGTTCTTTCAGAAAGTAGAAGAGTGAGAGCTCCCCAGCTCATTTTATGAGGTTAGTGTAACCTTGATCCCCAAACCAAATAATGACAGTTAAAGAGAAGAAAATTAGAGGGTGCCTGGGTGGCTCAGTGGGTTAAGCCTCCGCCTTTGGCTCAGGTCATGATCTCAGGGTCCTCTCTGCTCAGCAGGCATCCTGCTTCCCCCCTCTCTCTGCCTGCCCCTCTGCCTACTTGTGATCTCTCCCTCTGTGTCAAACAAATAAATAAAACTTTTTAAAAAGAGAAGAAAATTAGAATCTCATTTCATTTATGAGATGGTTATAAAATCCTAAACAGGATATTAACTATATGAATCAGAGAGTGTATTTTAAATGTTAATCACAAGCAATGGGATGTATCATCAGAAAATACAACAAAATAATTTCACATATTAACACACTGAGGGAGAAAAATCATGATTGTATTTCAGTTGATGCAGAAAAAGCATTTAATAAAGTTCTACACCCACTTACAATTTGAAAAAATACCAAAAACCTCTTAGCAAACAAGGACTAGACGGATACAACCTTAACTTGGTAAAGGTTACATATCAAAAGCCTACAACAAATATTATGCTTAATGGTGAAATTCTAGATACATTCTACATAGGGTTAGGGGGGAAAAGGTGCCTGTTATCACTACTTCTGATTAACAGGGTAACAAAAACATAGGTCAATGCTCTAAGGAAAGAAAAAGAAACAAATATAAAGATTGGAAAGGAAGAAATAATATTGTGATTTCTTTTATCTACTCAGAAAAATCAATAGAAGCAACAGTTTTGGTAGTCTTTTTTTTTTTTAAGATTTTATTTATTTATTTGAGAGAGAGATACAGAGTGAGACAGCATGAGAGGGGAGGTCAGAGGGAGAAGCAGACTCCCCATGGAGCTGGAAGCCTGATGTGGGACTTGATCCCAGGACTCTGGGATTGTGACCTGAGCCAAAGGCAGTTGCTTAACCAACTGAGCCACCCAGGCACCCAGAAGCAACAGTTTTAAGACTAATAAGAAAGTTCACCAAGGTTGCTAGATTCAAGACAGACTAAAAATTTGCTAGCATTTCTGTATAGCAGCCAGCATCAACGAGAACACAGAATGAGTAAGGGCATTATAAAAACTATGAACTATGGGACGCCTGGGTGGCTCAGTGGGTTAAGCCGTTGTCTTCCCTGGGATCGAGTCCCATATCGGGGGTCTCTGCTCGGCGGGGAGCCTGCTTCTCCCCTCCCCTCTCTGCCTGCCTCTCTGCCTACTTGTGTGATCTCTGTCTGTCAAATAAATAAATAAAATCTTTAAAAAAAAAACTATGAACTATTTAGTTCAACAAAACTGTGAACCATTTTACAGATGCAAGAATACACAGACATTCGTGGAGTAAACTATACAATTAATAAAGGATATAAAAGATGTTTAAAATAAAATGAGAGACATTTCATGTTCTTGAAATGTTTGACTCAAAACTATAAAGATGACAACTCTCCCCACATCAACCCATGCATTCAATAAAATCCCAGTCAAAATTCTAGTTGAATTTTTTAGGAACCTAGTGAATTTTCTCTAAAATCTAAATGGAAAAGTAAGTGTCCAGAAATAACTAAGTCAACCTTGAAAAATAAGAGTAAAGAGGGGAGTTTTATCCTACCAAATAATAAGACATGCTACAAAGTCATAGCCATAAAAGCAGTGTGCTACTCACTCAAACACAAAAAGGTCAGGGGCTGCCTGGGTGGCTCAGTTGTTAAGTGTCTGCCTTTGGCTCAGATCCTGATCCTAGGGTCCTGGGATCGAGCCCTGCATTGGGCTCCCCACTCAGTGGGAAGCCTGCTTCATCTCCCACGCCCCCTGCTTGTGTTCCCTTTTTCGCAGTCTCTCTCTCTCTCTCTCTGTGTCAAATAAAACCTTAAAAAAAAAAAAAAGATCAGCAGGACAGGATAGAGAACTCAGACATTGATGTATGTGTAAAGATGGGAACTTATATGATAACGTGAGAGCTGCAACTGAGCAGGGAGAGAGAATGGACTGTTCAGTAGATGATGATGGGAAAACAGTCTCCCTATATGGAGAAAAATGAAACACATTCTCTCACCAAGCACCACACACAAAGGATGCCTGAGCTTGTCAGTTATCAGATAAAGGCAAATTCAAACAGCTCTTTATAGCTATCCTACCATAAAACCGTAAAACTGGGAATCTGGTTAATACCAGGTGATGTCGGGCATGTGGGGCTTCAGCGCCCCAAGCAGGGCTCTTGGACATGGCACTCTGGCAATACTCAGTTGATTAACTCAGCAGGGAGCCTGGTCTCAATGAGAGTACAGGGACCTCCTCCCAAAGATACTGACTGGCAGGGTCCGAGTGCCACTTGCGGAGCTGGGATTGGCAGAGCTGCAAGCACAGGAGTCCCAGCTGGGCTTCCAGTGGCCCCAGGACCCTTCAGGACTTGCTGGCCCAGGCCGAGAGGGTGGAGATTGTGCCATCCCAACAGGGGATGACCCCACAAGGAAGAGGCATTGTTGCAGCCTCTGCAGCTGCTGCCACAGCCAAGACTGCAAGGGGGCCCAACCCAATATCCCCCTGGTCACGGGAGTCCTCCCCCACCTATGGGCCAAGGGACCCCCCCTCCAGGCATGGTGGGCTTGCTGCCTGTCCCAAGGCCTCGCATGGGTCTCCCATTGGGGATCCCCTTAGAGGAGCAACTCCAATGGGATTGCCCCCTCCAGAGATGCAGGCACCTCCCTGTACCCCCAAAGTGAAGCCCCCCCCTAGCAGGGAATGTGCCCACCAAGGCCCTAGACTCATCCGGGCCTTATCAGCTCCCTGCCTGTTCCCTGAAAGGATGTACAGAGTCCTTCTACTTTCCTGTAGCCTGTGAAACTAGTTTATCATAAACTCTTCAGAATATTATGAAACAAACAAAAAACCCCACAGGATTGAATAGAAGCAGTAACAGTGAAGCTTATCACGTCCTACCTACCACACTGCTGACACTGTATTATATACGGATAATGTAAAACGCGTTATTCTTTTAATGAATTTAACTTTTTTTTAAAGATTTTATTTATTTATTTGACAGATGGAGATCACAAGTAGGCAGAGAGAGAGGAAGGGAAGCAGGCTCCCCAGTGAGCAGAGAGCCCAATGTGGGGCTCGATCCCAGGACCCTGAGATCATGACCTGAGCTGAAGGCAGAGACTTTAACCCACTGAGCCACCCAGGCACTAATGAATTGAACATTTATTCATACAACGATGCACAGGGTTGAATAACACATGTTGCATGAGTTCTCTACTGCTGCTTACCCAATCACCCCGAAACTTAAACAACAGTAAACATTTATTACCTCCCATGGCTTCTGTGGGTCTGAAAGTCCGTGGGTAAGAGCAGCTTAGCTGGGTGACTCTGGCCCAAGGACACTCATGGGTCACACTCAAAGTGCTGACCGGGATGGCACTCATCTGAAGGCTGAACGGGCCGGGGCAGGGAGTGGGGTCCATTGGGAGCTGGTGCACTCACATGGCTGCAAGTTCCCCTCCTCACCACCTGGGCCTCTCCTCAGGGCGACAGGAGTACCTTCAAGACACACCAGCTGGCTTCCCCTAGAGCCGGGGGACCAAGTGATCCCAGGAGGAAGCTACAGTGTCTTTAAAACCTAGTTCCAGAAGCTTCATGCTGACACTGCTGCCACATTTTATTGGTTTTGAATTTTCAAAGATTTTATTTATTTGAGAGGGAGAGAGCAGGAGAGCATGAGTGGCAGGAGGGGCAGAGGGAGAAGAAGCAGGCTCCCCGCTGAGCACAGAGCCCAACCATAGACTTGAGCGGAAGGCAGACATTTAACTGACCGAGCCACCCAGGCACCCCTGCCATGTTTTGTCTGTGAGGAGCAAGTTGCTAAGTCTGGCCCACAGTCACGGGGAAGGGCGACTAGGCTTCACCTTTTGAAGAGAAAAGTACCAAAGAATTTGTGCACATATTTTAAAACCACTGCGCACGGGCGCCGGGGTGGCTCAGTGGATTAAAGCCTCTGCCTTCTGCTCAGGTCATGATCCCAGTATTCTGGGATTGAGGCCCGCATCAATCCCAGATTGATGGATTCCAGCCCTGCTGGAAAAAACCTAAGTCTCCGTATTTATAAGAAGCATGTATATAGGGGCGCCTGGGTGGCTCAGTGGGTTAAGCCTCTGCCTTCGGCTTAGGTCATGATCTCAGGGTCCTGGGATGGGGCCCCACATCGGGCTCTTTGCTCAGCGGGGAGCCTGCTTCCCCTCCTCTCTCTCTGCCTGCCTCTCTGCCTACTTGTGATCTCTCTCTAATAAGTAAATAAAATCTTAAAAAAAATAAAACCACCACACAGACCAGTAAAAGAGTATACATTAAATACTTTGAAATGGTGACAGGAAAGAAGAATGGGAATGGGATGAAAGGGGATCGATGGAAGGGAGGGAGGCCAACAGGAGGCCCTGGGGTGCAGGAGGCTGTGGTATGCCACAGATCCAGAGTATGTTTAATTCTCTGCGTCTAGAGAAAAACCAAACCAACCAAACATGGTGTGCATCTTTTCGGCCTAGTTTCTATACATTCATATAAACACATAACCCTGCCTGCTTACAGCTTCTGGTTTTTGGTGTTCTTGAAATAAAATCCCGGCTGGGATTTTATCATGCAATTGACCTACAGCTAGGTTTTTCGCCTTTAACCATGATTTCTTGGAGAGTTATGTTCACGTCACTCTACAAAGGTCTGTCTTGTTTTTATTACTGCACAGCGTTCCATAGTATGGAAACACCAAAATGTACGTGACCACTTCGTTACTGACAAATATTCAGGGGGATTTTCCTTGTCTTCCCGTTTCCTTTCCCTCTGGTTGGCTGTGGTTCTCTCTCTATTTGCATCTGACTTTACTCCTCTGTTCTTTCTCTCCTTTTTCTTTACATATTTTGTCTCCCCTGGAGTTCAAGATGGGCGGACAAGGGACATCTCAGATGGACTGTGCTGCAAGCAGAGATTGGGACTCGGGGACAGGCAGGGACTACTGTGGCAGATTTGCTGTCCCTTCAGCCTGACTCCTCCCGACAGGCTATATAGGGCAGATGGTGTGACTGGTCCTTACCTTCGAAGACCTCGCATCTAGCTTAGGGACAGACATGTGAGTGGACCCACCCAAGGCAGAACAGTGTAGGCTGAGGGCCAACCTTCCAAGTCTAACTGACCGCCTGGGCTCTCATCCCACCCCCATCACTTATCACTTACCATCACTGAAAAACAAAGATACAAGAATTTCTTTTCTTATAAGGTTGTTCTGAGAGGGGGGAGGGGGGAGGGAGAAGGTGGCTGGGTTATGGACATTGGGGAGGGTATGTGCTATGGTGAGTGCTGTGAAGTGTGTAAACCTGGCGATTCACCTGTACCTCTGGGGCTAATAATACATTATATGCTAATAAAAAATTTTAAAAAATTTTAAAAAGGTTTTTCTGAGAAATAAGAGAATACGTACAAGTGCCTCTCACCGTGCCTGGCACATAGTGATGTAAGAGCACTGGACTGTGAGGGAACTCGCCAGGGTGTGGTTGTGCCTAAATTAGGGTGCCCGTCAAACAGGGAGACATGGGCTCTGGGCTCTGTGAGGAGGAAGTCCTCACAAACGAAGGGCATAACCCAACAGATGAAAGCAGCCTTTCCACCCAGAGGAAGATATTCCGGGGGATGGAGAAGCACTAGGTTGGACATAGGAGGCCTGCTGGGGGGAATGGGGAATAGTGCCCTGTGGCTGGAAGGTCAAGTGCATTGGGCAAGGGGAGGAAAGGTCCTTTCAGGGATGTATGAAGGTGGGCTTCTGGCAGGGGAGGGGGCTCGGGGCCCTTCTGGGAGACTTGAGCCTCAAAACTAGAGTGGCATGAGCATCCCAAGACTGCTGTCAGAGGCAGGCAAGGCTCGGGGAGGGGAGCTCCCTTCCCACTGCCCTCATGCCTGCTCCAGCAGGGGCCTCCCCCGCCCCTGGGCTCGGCCACTCTGGACATCAGTACCCCCACCCCTGAGCTGGCTGGGAGGCGGGCAGGAGGCTGCTTGCGGGGGCTGTGCTGGGTGGGCGGTTTTCCCAGAGCAAGGAGCCAAGCAGGCCTGACTGGGCGCCAGCTCCCTCAGATAGAGACACTCCAGGCTGGGTGACCAGCCTGCCCAGGGGGAGCCTGAGCCCGCCGTGTTCCCGTCTAGGGGCCGCAGCTGTCCCCCCACGTGTGTGGCATGTCCCAGAGGGAGGCCAGAAGGGCACCCGCCACACCAGGAGTGGGGCAGAAGCCCACTGAAGCCAGGTTGTCGCTGGCAGCAGGCTCGGGCAGGAAGAGGAGCCGCCTGAGAAGAACGAGGCAGGACCTGTGCGACGATCAGGGCTGGAGCGACCAAAGGTGGAGCAGAGCTGCCCCCAGCCCAGGCCCACGAGGGGTCAGGGCCCAGAGCCTGGCTCATGGCAGGGTGAGGAAACGCTGGACCTGTGGGGGGCTCAGGGGGGAGGCCTGGGTGGAGGGGCTGGGGTGTCACCTCTGACCACAAAGCCTCACTGGCCATCATCGGCCCTGCCCAAGAGGGGGACACCAGCACCTTTGACTCCAAGGCTCCACGCTGCTCTCAACCAGAGTGCGGCCCAGAGAGCTGGCCCCTGGGGGAAACTGAGGCCTAGAGGAGTGGGGAGAATTCCCCCCAGGCCCAGAACAGCAGCGAGTGGTGGGGCCAGGGGGGCAGCTGTGGACCGCTGTGGCCCCTGGCCAGGGGTCCTTTCTTCATCACTGCAGCTGCGTCTTCATCTTCGGGCCTGGCTGGGCAAGGGTCAGTCCTGCAGGGCGGGGTTGGCTCTGTGCTTCCTGCAGTGCCCAGATGCCCCCCGATAAGCAGGATTCTGACCAGGGTGTGGATGGGGCAGGGGTAGAGTATTATTAGAAAGAGGAAAGGATGCTTGGCTTCTGAGCCTCGCCTTGCCACCCTGCTGCCCTCTGACCCGAGGTGACACCTTCTTTCCATTTCCTCAGCTGTAAGGTGGGGGAAGACGGAGAGTAGACAAAGAGGGCATGAGGCCCTCCGCTCTACTGTTCTGGAGGGAGACCTCACACTAGAATGCTCTTAGAAATAGGGACAGACAGGGGGTCCAGTCAGACCCCCTCATCTGGGGTCCTCTGTGCAGAGTGAGGCCAGTCCCAAGAATGCTGCACGGGAGCGGAGCCGGGTGAGGACACTGCGCCAGGCCTTCCTGGCCCTGCAGGCTGCACTGCCCACTGTGCTACCTGACACCAAGCTCTCCAAGCTGGATGTACTGGTGCTGGCCGCCAGCTACATAGCCCACCTCACCCGCACGCTGGGCCACGAGTTGCCCGGCCCTGCCTGGCCACCCTTCCTGCGTGGACTGCACTACCTACACCCTCTCAAGGTAGGCCACGAGCCCCAGGCCCTGAGGATTGGGGTTTGGGATGGACTGGACTTAGGCCCCCTGCCCCAAGCAGAGCTGACATGAGGACCGGGGAGCAGCTGCTTCCTGCTCTCTCAGAAGGAGAGGAGCCAGGGCTGGCTCTTGGGAATTGCCCGACCCTGGGTGCAGTGGGGGTGGTGATTGGAAATGATTTCATGAAAATGCAGTTCCTCCGAGAGGAGGGAACTTCACAAAGGCCCCAAGACTCTGGGGTTCTCGTGGCAGAGGAGGAAGAGGAGCAGTTTCCAGGGCTGGGGCGTGGGAAAGGAAACCGCCCAGGGAGAGTCCCAGATTCCAGGGTACATCACCCCATCATCGTATAATGCCTCGGTGTCTTCTGGACTTCTGCCCCGGGAGAAATGCCCCTCTGGGAGAACAAGGTCTTAGAAAGCCTCACTGGAGAAGCCATGGAGCTGGGGTGAAGGAGGGGCCGGCGGCGGGGGGGCGGGGCAGAGTGTGTGTTGGCGGGTGCTTCCTGCATGTGCCGCCTCCTAGACCAGCACCTACTTTTCCTGAGCCTCAGCTTTGTCATATGTGAAGGGGAAGATAACATGAGCCTTACTTCCCCTCCAGGGTATGAACCAGGATCAGGAATGAAAAGTGTAATTAACAATATCCACCACTGCAGTAACACCGACAACATTTGGGTGCTAAAGTTATGCTGGGAGCTGGGCTTAGCACTCCAGTTCTTTCCATCTTCTCGTCCACACGGGAACCCAATGAGGATTACTTTACAGATGAGGAGATTAAGTGGCTCAGTGCTGTTTGAACCCGAGGGTGTCTGACCTCAGAGCCCAGGCTCACGGCCACCAAGCAGGCCAAAGGTGCTGTAAGCTGCTGGTTGCAGAATGTACCTGTTATAAAGGACGGATCCTCTCTGCCCTCTGAGGCTAGACAGCACTGGAATGGGGTCAGCCTTGTTTCTACGGAGGAGCCCTTCACCATCCCTCTCCCTTAAACATCACAGTTCTGAAATGTCTTGAAACTTGAGATTTCTCTTCTTTCATGCAAATATAGCTAAACTGCAAGAATGTGAGACTAAATGGGGGCAACTCTGAAATGCCAACAGACAGTGGCAAAGTCGTTTCCTTAGCTGTGAAGCGAGGACCCAAGTCAGGCCCTTGCATGTAGGCGGTGATGGGCAAATACGAGGAAGAGTGAAGAGATGAGAGCCGGCTCTTTCTAGAACTCGGGCAGCGTGGTGGGACGGGACGGGACAGTCAGCAGGAAGCGGTGCCCCTTAGGCGCCCCTACCCCGCAGAGGGGTTGCCAGGAGGAAGGCAGCCCTCACAGCAGAGTCAGCTGCTGTTTTGGGGGCTGTCCACGCTCCTGCTGGAAGGATGTGCAAGGAGTTCCCCAGCTTAGGCAGACAGGGCAGTGCTGAGACATTGGGGGGGATGGGATACTTGGGTTGGGGGCCGGGCAAGAGAAGAGGTCAAGACTGTTCAGTATCAAGAGGGGGCCCTCCTTGCCCAGGCCCTGCTGCCCTCCCTGCCGTCCAGCCCCTGACCGCAATCAGCTCTGCCATCCATCTCCCTCCCCACTCTTGGGGGTTGAGGGGGGGTCCTTTCAGGGTCCTTGCTTCCTTCAGACAGCTTCTCATGAGCCTCTGGGCCAGGCCCAGGGGGTCGGGAGAAGGCACGGGGCGGAAAGTGGTGGTGAGCCCAAGACCACCATCATCAGAGCAGTCATGGTGGGGGAGGGAGGGCCTCAGCAAGGGGCGCCAGGGAAGGCCAAGTCTGGGGTGCCAAGGACAACATAGGCTGCAATAGCATTACTCATTTCCCATCCCTGTGTCTTGCAGAAGTGGCCCATGCGATCTCGTCTCTATGCTGGAGGCCTGGGGAGCTCTGGCCTTGACTCTGCCACAGCCACCACCCAAAGTCAAAGAACAAAGGAAGCAGAGGCCAGGCCCCAAGTTTCTGAAGAGGCAGATGCTCTCTTTCCCACAAGGCCATGCTCACCAGCTCTCGGTGACAAATGAGCATCACACTTGCTTTTTTCTCCCGGGCTACCACTCGAGCTTAGGGACGTGGATTCTCTACCGGCCCTGCCCGTCTTCCCTCTGACTCTCAGCCCTCGGACTGGATGGACTCAGGTTCGGCTCCCAGGTTCCAGCACACAGACCAGGCGAGGCAA
Organism: Taxidea taxus jeffersonii; assembly: GCA_003697995.1. Lineage (NCBI taxonomy): Eukaryota > Metazoa > Chordata > Mammalia > Carnivora > Mustelidae > Taxidea > Taxidea taxus. The sequence continues at coordinate 33,025 of RCUC01115974.1, read as the reverse complement.
TGGGCCCTTCAGCAGTGGGAGGGTACGCGGGAACCACAGGGGAGGTAGGTGCTGTGACAGCTGCAGGGAAGTGGGAGAGGAAGGGGTTGGCTGGGCTGGAAGCTGAGTCAGGGCAACGCCCTCTGCTTTCTCCCCTAAGTGTCCCACAAACCCTCTGGATGTGCAGGTGCAGAGGAAGAGGCCTAGAACAACAGCAGCTGTGCGTGCTGATGGGAAAGCCAAGGGCCGGACAGGCTCTGGGCTTCTGCAAGTGGGACCAGCAATGGGCCAGGGTCGCATAGCCAGATGGAAAGTGAAGTTTGTTATGGCTTCCTAAGACCTTACCTGGTGTCCAAGAGGCAGGGGAGGATTCAGGAGCCTTGTCTGCCTTGTGCTCTCTCCAGCGGCTGCTCATCACTACGCTTCCTCCCTCACCGGGCCCTACATCCTTCCACTCTTTTCTCCAAATGACTTATATTTACGGGTTAAGCCGGAAAGCTTGCATTGCTTGCATTCCAGTTTCCAGAGAAACTTTTTGATGATCGCAGCTGCCTAGTTTGACATGTCTTATCCCAGAGGCAGGCCCACCGGAACTGAAGCAGACAGTACCTGAAGGCCTTGCATCAGAAGGATACTGATGGGCCTGATTACATCTGTGAAGGACCTTAGAAGGAGAACCCTTATCTTCTTCTCCAGGGGAAGATAATTAGTCTTCTCTTTCCATTCTGTTAGAAACCCAACTTCCAGGAAAAACAAGATAGGCCTGTGCTCACTGGGTTCTTTGTATGATTTTGGCCTAAGGCCTCACTGGCTCTGGAGTTATTTCTACAATCTGTCTACGGATGATGTCCCCAGGGGCGGCTCCTGCCCACAGGCACTGCCCGCCCACCAGCCACTCCTTAAGTCTTGCTATGGGGTGCCAGAGACCTTGGAGAGCTTAGTGGCATTTCTGGTTCTAAAGAAATCATTTGAGGACTAATCATAGAGTCTATACATGCTAAAAGCAACTTTCCAGATGGGGTATAGCGTGAAACCCCTCCTGAAGTCCAGACTGAAAAGGAACCACCTTTTTGTTAAACTTCTGTGACTCAGCAGGAGGGATGGACCAGGCTGATTCGAGTCCCAACACGGGCAGCCCTAGAGCCACCATTGCCACTGTGAGACTAAAGAAGGCTCTGGCATGAGGAGTCACTGCTCCTGCACAGGGCTGGACAAGGGCTGACTCAGCAGAACATCCCAGCCTCAGGCTGCATGGGATGTGGAAGAGCAGCTGAACAGTGGCTGGGAGCCATGGGGAGAAGGTCTCGGCCAAGGCTGCCCTCGTAAATCTACCAAGTCTCCACTGAGAGACCCGCTGAGGACGGCTCCTGAGCATCTGGACGAGGCCAGGCAGGGGCAGAGACCAGGTGTGGGTGGGCATGAGCACAGTGTTCTTCCCAAGACCATAAAAGTCCAGCTTGAATGTTCTATTTTTAAAGCCAAAGAGCAGTAAGTTCTTGGTTGAGTATGAAAGTGGTGAGCAGAGGAACAGATGAATGTCCTCCCAGGCTGGCGGCACACTGCTTTTTTCTGGGGAATGAAAGTGGGCAAGCTGGTTTGGGGCATCCAGTGGGGGTCCCCTTCTGATAGCTGAGGAGACTAGTTTGGAGCCGGCCCCACCCTACCCTGCACAGACTTCCTCCTTTGCGCAGTGGTATCGGACCCCCCTGGGGGGACTGTATTACCCGGTAGAGAAGACAAGGACACCAGAGCAAGACGAAGCTGGTGGAAGGCTGAGGAAGGACAAGTGCATTCAATACAAGTTGCTTAGGCTGCCCCAGGCTCCGTCCAGGCAAAGCTGTTTTCCTGTGGGCTCAGGCCAGTCTGGGGTCCAGAGGCCGTGTCCTCCAGCCAGAGAGCACGAAGCACAGGCCAGGCTGCCAAAGGGCTGCGAGGTGGCAGGTGGAGTCAAGGGAAGGACCAGGGGACAGATGGGAATAACCAGAGGAAAGGTCAGGTCAGAGACCTGCATCCACCAAGGAATGGGAACCAGGAATTCTTTGCCTCGGCAACAGAGGAAGAAAAACACCTGCTCACTGAAGACTTTTTATTCCCACCAGGTCTAGGGGCGTGGGGCAGTCAAGAGTGGTCAGAGGCAGGTTAAGACTCAAGTCCAAAGACAGCTTTGGTCCCCTTGGGAACAGGGACTGGGGGCAAGAAGCTCCAAAAGGAAACAGAAGCACAGCTGACAAATGTCACTAAGGTGGCCTAGCTCAAGAGTCAGGGGGATGGCTGGCTCACTTGGCCAGCTTGCACTGCCTGCCCAGGTGCCTATGACCCGAGGTGGCGGGAGTGGCAGTGATGGCCAGCACAGCTTCCCCAGAGTGGGATGCGTGTCTGTTTCCCGATGAGCAGCAGAGCTACAGGGCAGAGGCCTAGGCCATGGGAGGAGCAGAGCTGGCCGAGGGATGTCTAAGTAGAAGGTGGAGACTGTGGATTTTACCAACAGGGAATGGTAATTAAAATACAAGATCTAGTCTTCTCTGAGAAATTCCTTTTCTCTTCCTCTGGAAGAGACCTGACTAGAATGAATCCGATGGCACTGTCCCACTTTTGTGGCACAAGCCCTAAACTCAGGGCCCCTGCAGGCACCATGTTGCAGACCAGGAGCTGGCTCATTGGCCACAGTGTACCAAATCTAGCCCACCTCCTCCCACCCCTGCAGGTTTCATAAGTAAGTTTTTGCCGGGTGGGGGGGGGGTGGGATATGGTCACACGCATTTGTTTACAATGTTACCTATAGCTGCTTTCCTGATACCATAGCAGAGCTGAACAGCTGCAACAGATTAAGCCTAAAATATTTACAATATGGCCTTTAAGAGAAAGTATACTGACCCTCACTCTAGATCACCAGCATTCAGAGTGTGGTCTGGGGGACTCTGTTGGGTGGGGGGAAACCATTTTAATAATACAAGATGCTATTTGCCTTTTCTTAACACTTTTCTCATGCATCGTGGAATTTTCCAGAAGCCATACAACATGTGATATCACAACAGATGGGATGCAGTAGCAGACAGGAGAATTCAGCTGCCTACTGCAACAGACATTAAAGATATCTGCAAAAAATATAAAGCAAGGCCATTCTTCTCAGTAAACATTTTCCAATATGGAAAATAATTATTTTTCACAAAAATGATATATATATTCACATACAGTGGGCTAACTAATGTAATTTTTTAAAGATTTTATTTATGTATTTGACAGAGAAAGAGACAGCGAGAGCAGGAACACAGGTCGGGGTTGGAGTGGGAGAGGGAGAAGCAGACTTTCTGCCAAGCAGGAAGCCCAATTCGGGGCTCGATCCCAAGACCCTGAGATCACAACCCGAGCTGAAGGCAGACGCCTAACGACCGAATCACCCAGGCACCCCAACTAATGTAATTTTTTAAAAGATTTTTCTTTATTTATTTGAGAGAGAGGGAGCACACATATACATGGAGGGGGAGGACAGAGAAGGAGGGAAGAGGGAGAGAAGCAGACTCCCTCTGACTGCAAAGTCCAGAAGACTGAGCCACCCAGGCGCCCCTATTTATGTAATTTTTTTAAAAAGATTTTATTTATTTGTCAGAGAGAAGGAGAGAGAGAGAGATTGCAAACAAGCAGGCAGAGAAGCAGGCAGAGGCAGAGAGAGAAGCAGGCTCCCTGCCGAGCAAGGAGCCTGATGAGGGACTCGATCGCAGGACCCTGGGATCATAACCTGAGCTGAAGGCAGAGGCTTAACCCACTGAGCCACCCAGGCATCTCTATTTATGTAATTTTTAAAGATATTTTTAAAATTTTTATTTATTTGACAGAGAGAGAGAGAGAGAGATCACAAGTAGGCAGAGGCAGGCAGAGAGGGGGGGGTGGAAGCAGGCCCCCTGAGGAGCAGAGAGTCTGATGCGGGGCTCAATCTCAGGACCCTGAGACCAGGACCCGAGCCAAAGGCAGAGGCTTAACCCACTGAGTCACCCAGCTGCCCCTATTTATGTAATTTTTTTTTTTAAGATTTTATTTATTCATTTGACAGACAGAAATCACAAGTAGGCAGAGAGGCAGGCAGAGAGGGAGGGAAGCAGGCTCCCTGCCGAGCAGAGAGCCCCATGCGGGGCTCGATCCCAGGACCCCGGGACCATGACCTGAGCCGAAGGCAGAGGCCTTAGCCCACTGAGCCACCCAGGTGCCCCTATTTATGTAATTTTTAAATAACAGCAAGATGTCAGCTGTTGAGGAACAACACAAGGGACAAGGGACCACCTCAGCTGCCTAGGGAGGGAGCTGCCTCCTGTGTGTCACCTACAGAAGGTAGCTGAAGAAGCCGATCATGCACTGAACAAACCAAGAAGTAATGAACGGGCAAAGAGGGTTTTTTTTTTTAAACCTGAAAAAACTTACAAAAAATGATGATCCAGAGATCAGAACAAGAACAGCCCTCCACAGTAAGGGTGCTGAAGGAGAACACGCTCAGTAAACGGGCCGAAATCCCATCAGTTACCTCCCACGCCAGTAGGCTGGAACCGCTGGACGGGGCCAAGTTGGATGAAAGCAGATTCCATGTCCCACAACCCAGAAACCCCAGCTAACTGCACGCAGGGCGGCAGAGCCCTTGGAGCTCCTGGTGCAAACACAGGTACACTCTCCGTAAAGGTGCAAATATTATTTTTAAGATTTGTTAAAAGATTTTTCTTTTTTTTTAAGATTTTATTTATTTATGATACAGAGAGAGAGGTCACAAGTAGGCAGAGAGGCAGGCAGAGAGAGAGGGGGAAGCAGGCTCCCCGCCGAGCAGAGAGCCCAACGAGAGGCTGGATCCCAGGACCCCGAGATCATGACCTGAGCCAAAGAGAGAGGATCAACCCACTGAGCCACCCAGACGCCCCTTTTAAGATTTTATTTATTTACTTGACAGAGAGAGAGAGTAAGAGCGGGGGATACAAGCAGGGGGAGTGGGAGAGGGAGAAGCAGGCTTCCTGCTGAGCAGGGAGCCAGATGTGGGGCTTGATCCCAGGATCCTGAGATCATGACCTGAGCCAAAGGCAGACACTTAATGACTGAGACACGCAGGCACCCCAAGGTGCAAATTTTAAATAGGGCATGGGGAGGAAGCCGGCCATCACTGGACAGTGAACAGAAAACTTTCAAGGTCTGATATGCTCTGAGAAGTGCAGTAGTGTAAACCAGAAGTTGAAGCAAAGTTCAGCTATAATCACGGAAGTGTGGGCCAGTGCCAAGCCTTCTGGGCAGGGGTCCATTGCATCATTGCAAGAAGCCATGGGCCCTGGTGCTGGGAGGATGGCCAAATGTGGGATGTGCCCATCAGCAAAACTCCTTCACAGGCCAGTCTGGTTGAATGAGCCTCGCTAAGGCAGTTAGACTACTCCACCAACTGGCCAAGGACATGAGACTCCCTTTCCACACCGTCTCACCAACCTTGGCAACAAATGCACCACCATTATTCCCCTGGACGTGAAGGCAGACCAGACTAGGACAGACTTTTTTTTTTTTCCTTTTGGAAGCTTTGTAATAAAAATATGCCACTGAGGGTGCCTGGGTGGCTCAGTTAGTTAACCGTCTGCCTCAGGCTTAGGTCATGATCCTGCAGCCCCTGAATGGAGCCCACCCATCTGGCTTCCTGCTCAGTGGGGAGTCTGCTTCTCCCTCCGCCCCTCACCCCTGTTCATGCTTGTGCTTTGTGCTTTCTTCTTTCTCTTTCTCTCTCTCTCTGAAATAAAAACATACAAACATACATAAATAAATAAGATCTTTTAGAAAAGAAAGGTGGAACTCTACATGGGGAAAAATGGTGTTACTAAAAAAAATTATGAAATCCTAGGCTGTATTTGAAATCCCAGGCTGAGCACAGAGTGCAGGGTTAATAGATTTTCCCGGGATTCTTGTTCTGTGCGAGCCATGGAGGTAGTGGAGGAAAAAGAACTGGATAGCCCTTCTTGAAAGGCAATGTCACTTTGTGGAAGAGATCGTGATATTGCAAATTGCTCCAAGAAACCAGCTGTTAGAAATGTCAGTGAAGTGGTGGGTGTGTTATTAATGCCGGGCTTATTTAAGATCTAGAACAGGAAGGGGCTGGTCTCATGCGTATTAAAAGAAATCAGAGCCTTCTGCAGCCTCCCCGAAACTGTACAAATCCTAAGCCAATTGTTCTATGTCTGTCCTCCTAAAACCCTTTTAAGAAGAAAAGTGTTCTTCCAGCTCAAGATGATGCAGAGATTGGTGGGACTTTCTGCCTCACTCCCTATACTGGAGGATTTTTTTTTTCATTACCATATTATAAGGATGACTCTGTACAAGGTCAGAAGACATCTGTCAAGTTGTCTCCCACAAAGCCCTAAAGTGACAAAGCATCCATGCTGAAATTATGTCCTCTGGCTTTTCCAGAACCTTCTCTTAAATTTACATCCCAAGCCAGGGACAATCAGTTATTTTGAAATACCTCCTCCCAAATTGCAAAATTGTGGAGGAAAGTATCTCTGTTCTTTTTTTTTTTTAAGATTTTATTTATTTATTTGAGAGAGAGATACAGAATGAGACAGCATGAGAGGGGAGGTCAGAGGGAGAAGCAGACTCCCCATGGAGCTGGGAGCCTGATGTGGGACTTGATCCCAGAGGATCGTGACCCGAGCCGAAGGCAGTTGCCTAACCAACTAAGCCACCCAGGCGCCCAAGTATCTCTGTTCTTGACAGCAGGGTATCTAAAGAAACTGATCAGTTTTCCCATAGTCTTTATTTTGCCCCAACTTGATGTGGTCCTGGATGATCATCTCATTAGCTAGTATAATAATAGCTACTCTCACGGGGCTTTCATTCAATCTGTGCTCGGTTATGGCAACGGTGCAACTCTGTTTCTCCAGAGACACTCTAAACATACATGAAGAAACAGCAGGAAAGAGAAATCTTGGGTTTGTAAGACATACTTGACTCTGAAGTAGAAATTACCTGCTTGTAGGACTCCTGCGCGAGTGGCATGTTTTTTAAGAAGAATCACTGGATTTCTAAGTCTGACCATATGGTGGACTAGATGTGCAGGGAAATCCTCTTGGTAAAGAACACTCAAAATGATGGATAAAATGTTAAAAACATATTTTTAGGGGCACCTGGGTGGCTCCATAGGTTAAGCATCTGACTCTTGGTTTTGGCTCAGGTTGTAATCTTGGGGTTGTGGGATCAAGCTCCGTGCTCAGCAGGAGTCTGTTTGAGATTTTTTTCCCCTTCCCCTCTGCTCCTGTCCCCCCCAAATAAATAAATAAAATCTTCAAAAATCTTTAAACATCTTTTTATTTTTTTAGATTTTATTTATTTATTTGTCAGAGAGAGAGAGAGTACAAGTAGTGAGAGCAGCAGTCATAGGGAGAAGCAGGCTCCCTGCCAAGCAAGGAGCCCGATGCGGGACTCGATCCCAGGACGCCGGGATCATGACCTGAGCCGAAGGCAGCCGCCCAACCAACTGAGCCAACTGAGCCACCCAGGCGTCCCTGAAAAACATATTTTTAAATGCATTGTTGGGCCGGTAGAAAAGTAGGGGAAAGGAATAAGAGAAGAGATAAGAAACCAAAAAACCAAAATGGTAAGCCAGCACTGAGGCCATTAGTACCTTGGCAATATCTGTGGATGGCTGGTGCCCTAGGCCAGGGTTTTAACAGGCCAAATTTGGGTACAAGAGACAAAGCCTGGGACCCATACAAAAAAGGGAAGTTGAGTCAGTGACTGTGTCCTAAAGCTGGAGTCACCAAAAAGCGATACCCTCAGTGTGTGAAAGAGAGTTGGCAACCCTTACCCAAACAGACCTTGGCTAGGAGGATGTGGGGGGGAGTTTCCCAGAGATTTCTAAGCCCTCAAACCTTTGGGGGCCAAAAAAGCCAAAAATTTTGATTGGTCTCAATTTAGTAGTGTTTCTAAGCACAAGCAAGTACAATTCTTCTCTGGGGGAATATACCTTAAACCTAGGCTTTGAAAGATTCCCATGACTAAAATTCTAACAAACTTGAGCTCAGAGCAAACTGATCTCAAGGAAAATCTCAAGGAAATGTAAGCCACCATAAGCAAATGATAGCAGAAACACTGAACTGTAGAATCCCACTGGCACTGACTGCAGATACAGTAATGTTTACATACATGATACGCATTAAACATGTTTCATATGTTTAAGGAAATAACGAGGATTTGAAAAGATATTGCAGGACCAAGAGGCTAAAAATGACCAGGCAAAAATGAGGGAAAAAACAATAACTTATAGAAATTGAAAATATAGGGGCGCCTGGGTGGCTCAGTGGGTTAAAGCCTCTGCCTTCGGCTCAGGTCATGATCTCCGGGTCCTGGGATCGAGTCCCGCATAGGGCTCTCTGCTCAGCGGGGAGCCTGTTTCCCCCTCTCTCTCGGCCTGCCTCTCTGACTACTTGTGATCTCTGTCTGTCAAATGAATGAATAAAATCTTAAAAAAAAAAAAAAGAAATTGAAAATATAATATTTGGGGACACTTCGGTGGCTCAGCGGGTTAAGCGTCTGCCTTCGGCTCAGGTCATGATTCCTGGGCCCTGGATGGAGCCCCGCATTAGCAGGGAGCCTGCTTCCTCCTCTCTCTCTCTCTCTGCCTGCTTATGATCTCTGTCTGTCAAATAAATGAGTAAAATCTTTAAAAATGTATATAATATTTTAATTAGGAACCCAGAGGATGATTAGAAACTGCTAAAAACAGAATGAGTAAATTGGAAAACAGATCTGAAGAAATGACTCAGAATTCAGTACCTATGGACAAGGAAAAGAGAGGGAAAAATAGAAAAAGAAGAATACAGGAAAGTATGTTCATAAACCCGGAATAAGGAAATACTGCTTAAGGAAAAAAAAGCACAGGGTGCCTGGGTGGCTCAGTTGGTTAAGCCACTGCCTTTGGCTCATGTTATGATGGGATCAGCCCTGCATCAGGATCCCTGCTCAGTGGGGAGCCTGCTTCTCCCTCTCCCTCTGCTGCTCTGCTTGCATGTGCTCTCTCGCTCTGTCAAATAAATAATAAAATCTTAAAAAAATATAAAAGAAAGAAAGAAAGAAAAGAAAAAACAGCACAGCACAAACTCTAAAGGAAAAAAAATCTGATAAATTGTACTACATAAAATTAAGAATATCTATTCATCACAAGACACCAACTGAGTGAAAAAGACAAATCCACATGCTGGGGGAAGATATTTGGGATGCATATAATCAAAAGAGCTTATATCAAGAATATATTAAAAATCCCTACAGAGGGGGTGCCTAGGTGGCTCAGTGGGTTAAGCCTCTGCCTTCAGCTCAGGTCATGGTCCCAGGATCCTGGGATGGAGCCCTGCAGAGGGCTCTCTGCTCAGCAGGGAGCCTGCTTCCCCACCCCCTCTCTGCCTGCCTCTCTGCATACTTGTGATCTCTCTCACTCTCTGTCAAATAAATAAATAAATCCTAAAAAAAAAAAAAAATCCCTACAGAGCAATAAGAAAAAGGCTGACCATTCAACTGTAAATGGGCTAGAGACCTAAAGAGGCACCTTTTTTTTTTTTTTTAAAGTAATCTCTACACACAATTTGGGGCCTGAACTCACACCCCCAAGATCAAGAGTTCCATGTTCCACCACCTGAACCAGCCAGGCGTCCGAATGAGGAACCTTTTTTGAGGATATCCCAGTGGTCAAGATGTCCAACTTCAATAGTGATTAGAAATATGCATATTAGGGGCGCCTGGTGGCTCAGTGGGTTAAAGCCTCTGCCTTCAGCTCAGGTCATGATCCCAGGGTCTTAGGATCGAGCCCCGCATCGGGCTCTCTGCTCAGCGGGGAGCCTGCTTCCTCCTCTCTTCTCTCTCTGCCTGCCTCTCTGCCTACTTGTGATCTCTGTCTGTCAAATAAATAAATAAAAATCTTTAAAAAAAAGAAATATGCATATTAAAGTCACAATTCACATTCACCAGAATGGTATTGTCTGCATCTATTAACTCTAGCAAGTACACTTCTAGGTGTATACGCCCAAAATATGAGTGAACAAACGCATGGAAAGATGTGTACAAGAATTCTCATAATAGCATTATCCTTAACAGCCGGAAACCAGAACCTTGTATTCATTTTCCTAGGGCGGCTGGAGCTGGGCTTCTTGAAACTACCGTGCTCTTTGCCTGCTGGCCCCTTGCTAAGCTCCGCCAATAGGGGGTGCTAGAGGAAGCCTGCAAAGTGGGAGGAGAGGGAGGGGACTCGCTTCCCGCATCTGAGAGCCCGGGTGGCAAGAGCTCCCCGAAGCCAACCTCCACCCTCACCCCTAACGACCCAACCCGCCCCTCCCGCTGCCTCAGGGGCTGCACTACGTTCGAATTTCCACCTTTTCCTCTTCTTGGAACCAGCCTTAATTGTGCCCTTTAAAGGTACCAGCACCAACTCTAAGCTTCTGGGTTCCAGTAAACTTGTACCTTTTCCCTTTGTTAACAGCTGCCTTCCAGGGGCTTCCTTCTGTTGCCACCTCTGTGTTTCCTTGGCATTTCCCTTTGGCCTCTGCCTTCGGCTCAGGTTATGATCCCAGCGTCCTGGGATCGAGCCCCACATCGGCCTCTCTGCTCCGCAGGGAGCCTGCTTCCTCCTCTCTCTCTGCCTGCCTCTCTGCCTACTTGTAATCTCTGTCTGTCAAATAAATAAATAAAATTGTTTTAAAAAAATAAATAGATAAAATAACTTGTCCATGTATCTGACTGGTCCCTGCATGATAGGACAGGCAAGGTTTGAGTCTTTTGGCATCTGGCCTGCCTCCCGACCAGGAATGCACAGAACATCACACACACCCCTTTTAAATAGAGAACCTGAGGGCTGTGACAAGTTTCACAGATCCTCACAGCCTCCCTGGGTTGACTGTGGATGATGGCGTCTTGACCCGGTTACAGAAACCAACCAGAGCCCAAGAGAGCCGAGCACCCTGGGTGTCTCCTGCGGTGACTGCCGGCCAGGAGGACACTCAGGCTCACACCGATCCTTACGAACTCTCCCTGGCTGGACTTTCTTTTCCTTCTGTGAATGTGCATGGGAAAACGACATCTTTGCCAAAGTCTTCGTGTCCCTCCTCAACAGGTTGTTGAGGAAAATGAATTTGAGAATGTCTAACGTCTAACTCTGCTGTTGCTATGACCACCATTGTGTACGTATGTGTTTAATGACGGCATTGTAAGGGCTGATTCTTTAACCAGATTGTAAATATGTGTGCAGAGATTGCCCAGCAAAAGAACAAGAAGGTTATGCAATTTGTCAGCAAAACAACGTAAGCTAAGACCTTGATGGGCCATGATTTTTCAGTGTTCTTCCCTCAGGACGCTGTACAGACCATTAGGAATCGTTATAAACCCAGACCACCCTCCCTACCCCTGAAATCCCTCATGGTATATAATTTTCCTAACTCAGGTACACCCCTTCATAGTTCCCACCGTTTAAATGTGTGTCTAAGTAAGGAAGAATACAAGCCATTATTTAAAAAAACAAAAAACAAAAAACACATTTTTATTGATATGTTAAGCCAGAATATTTTCATAAGATTTTCCTAAGGTGGGGCACCTGGGTGGCTCCGTGGGTTAAAGCCTCTGCCTTCAGCTCAGGTCCTGGGATCAAGCCCCGCATCGGGCTCTCTGCTCAGCAGGGAGCCTACTTCCCCCTCTCTGCCTGCCTCTCTGCCTACCTGTGATCTCTGTCCATCAAATGAATAAATAAAATATTTTTTAAAAATCATAAAAAAAAAGATTTTCCTAAGGTATAAATTCTAGGTTGTGCAAGGTCTTGGTTCTATCCAGAGGCATAATCCTTAGAGTCTCAGCTCTTCACCTCCTCAAATGCAATTTCCTATTGTTTCACTTTAGCAACTGACTCCTACGGTCATGACCTTTACCTTATTATCACCAATGACTGCACTGGTTCCAAAATCTCTATTTCAAGAAGTCTGACTTGTTCCTTATCGCCTGTCCTCCACCTCCCGTAGGCTATGCATGCATTCCAGCATTTCTTCCCCCTGACAGAAACCTGTGACTCCTACTAACCATCTTGCCTCATGTCCTCATTTCCTCTTCACTCATGTCAGAGTCCACGTCCATTATTATAATTGCTCCCTTGCAAATACCCCTATCCCTTGCCTCCTCACCACTGTCTCTGCTTGGCAACATCCCGACCCTGTAGTATTTTCCATTCCAGGCCTTGCCTGAACACGGCTGGAGATGAACACACAACTTGCTCAGTGACTCACCATGAATCTCAAATGGGCACTCAGAACTCTGGCAACTTTCCCTGGTGCATTTCCCTACTACATTCTAACACATTTATTTCCCGTTCTTTTTCTCTACTCAGACCTCCCAACTTGCTTCACCACATGCAGCACGGAGAAAGCAAGAGTCATCAGGCAGGGACTCCTCCGTCATCATGCCAACAGGCACACCTACCAGTTGCCCAGCTGTGTGCCCACGCTCAAAATGGACAAAGCCTGCCTTCTCTGTGAAGCAAGATCCCACCTCCTCTTGCCCTTTTAGAAGGGCCTCCCTTCTAAAAATATGCCCTCTGCCTCCTTCTGCATCCTTACCTTTTACCACCCTTGGGTTAACCAGCATTCAGACATTCCCTAGGATAATATCTCCCATTTTTCTTTTTTCTTTTTAAGATTTTATTTATTTATTTGACAGACAGAGATCACAAATAGGCAGAGAGGCAGGCAGGGGGTGGGGTGGGGGAGCAGGCTCCCTGCCGAGCAGAGAGCCAGATTCGGGGCTCGATCCCGGGACCCTGGGATCATAACCTGAGCTGAAGGCAGAGGCTTTAACCCACGGAGCCACCCAGGCGCCCCAATATCTCCCATTTTTAAAAACTTCCTTGAGGGGCACCTGGGTGGCTCCGTGGGTTAAGCCTCTGCCTTCGGCTCAGGTCATGATCTCAGGGTCCCGGGATCAAGCCCCACATCAGGCTCTCTGCTCATCAGGGAGCCTGCTTCCCCCTCTCTCTCTGCCTTCCTGCCTACTTGTGATCTCTCTCTCTGTCAAATAAATAAATAAAAATCTTTAAAAATAAATAAATAAAAACATCCTTGATCCCATAGTCCCATCTCACTACCAACATACTTCTTTTTTTTTCTTAATAGAACTCTGTTCCATTTGTTCTATTTTTTCTATTTGTTCTATTGTTTCTATTTTTTTCTATTCTATATTTTTAATTTGTTCTACTGTTCTATTTCTTTTAAGATTTTATTTATTTATTTGACAGAGAGAGATCACAAGTAGGTAGAGAGGCAGGCAGAGAGAGAGAAGGAAGCAGGTTCCCTGCTGAGCAGAGAGCCCGTTGTGGGGCTTGATCCCAGGACCCTAAGATCATGACCTGAGCTGAAGGCAGAGGCTGTAACCCACTAAGCCACCCAAGTGCCCCTATTTTTTTTTTTAAGATTTTATTTATTTGATGGAGAGAGACCCAGCAAAGAGAGGGAACACAAGCAGGGGGAGTGGCAGAGGGAGAAGCAGGCTTCCCACAGAGCAGGGAACCCAGTGCAGGGCTAGATCCAGGATCTTGGGATCATGACCTGAACTGAAGGTAGACGCTTAACAGCTGAGCCACCCAGGAGCCCCTCACCACACTTCTCTGTCCCACTGCATAGCAAAACTTTTTTAAAAGACTTATTTATTTATTTAAGAGAGAGAAAGAGAGGATGGGGGAGGAGCAGACGAAGAGGGAGAGAGAAACCCAAGCAGACTCCATGCTCAGTGCGGAGCCCAATACGAGGCTTGATTCCTCAACCTTGAGATCATGACTTGAGACAGAATTAAGAATCGGATGCTTAACTGACTGGGCCACCCAGGCGCCCCTGCATAGCAAAACTTTTAAGAAAAAAAATACTCTCTGTTGTCTTTCCTCATTCACTCACTCAACCAGTTGTCTATCTCCATCTTACCTCTTAAACTGCACTCAAAAGGTCATTGATGGGTGCCCTTTTGCCAAATCCAGTGTTCATTTCAAGGGCCTCATCTTAGTATTTTGTTTTGAGCATCATTTGACCCTTCTGAAAATCCTGTCTTTCTTTTTCTACTTCTTATAAAAGATTTTATTTATTTATTTATTTATTTGAGACAGAGAGAACACAAGTGGAGGGAGAAGGGCAGAGGGAGAGAAAGAGAGAGAAGCAGAGTCCCCACGGAGCAGGGAACTTGACATAGGGCTCAATCCCAGGACCCTGGCACCATCATCTGAGTCAAAGGCAGACCCTTAACCAACTGAGCTACCCAGGCACCCCTTACTTTTTATTTTCTTTTTAAGCGGGCTTACATACAATGTGGGCTCTGAACTCATGACCCCAAGATCAAGAGTTGCTCGTTCTACAGGCTGGGCCAGGCAGGTACCCAATTCTGTCCCTTCTTCTTCTTCTTTTTTTTTTTTTTTTTAAGACTGATTTATTTAGGGGCCCCCGGGTGGCTTAGTGGGTTAAGCCTCTGCCTTCCGCTCAGGTTATGATCTCAAGGTCCTGGGATCGAGCCCCGCATCGGGTTCTCTACTTGACAGGAAGCCTGCTTCCGCCTCTCTCTCTGCCTGCCTCTCTGCCTACTTGTGATCTCTGTCAAATAAATAAATAATCTTTAAAAAAAAAAAGACTGATTTATTTATTAGAGAGCACGAGAGTACATGTGCACAAGTTGGGGGAGTAGCAGAGGGAGAGCTAGAGAAATCCTGAAGCAGACTGATTCTGAGCACAGAACCTAACATGGGGCTGGATCCCAGGACCCTGAGATAATGCCCTGAGCCAAAATCAAGACCAGGACCCTTAAGCCACTGAGCCACTCCAGAGCCCCCAGCTCTGTCCCTTCTTGAAACACTTTTCTTCTTTAGGTTCCCTAACCCACTGTTCCTTCTTCCTGGCCCCTCCTTCTCTGTTCTATTTCTAAATGTCAAAATACCATGGAGAAAAATTAGCAAGATAAAAATCACTATAAACAAAGTCAAAAGGCAGATGACAAAATGGACAACTGGAAAAAAACCTAGTTTTTTTCCCCCTAGCTTCCCCTACCTCTGCCTACTTGTGATCTCTCTCTCTGTGTCAAATAAATAAATAAAATCTTTAAAAGAAAAAAAATAAGAAACTTATGAGGGTTTTAAGAGCCCGGTGTCAGAGATGCTCCTGCTGCTCTTACCATTTGGAAAATTACAAGGGTTTTAGGAGCTCTGTGCCAGGAACTGGGGGCAGAGGCTAACATATGTATTTTTTCTATTATCTCATAACAGTATTTATAGTTCAGGTCATGGACATAGTGATAACATCCCTAATATATCAAGAGAATTCTCTTTATCCTAGAAATCAGTAGAAAAGAGACCAATCACCCAACAGAAAAATGGAGAAAGAGCATAGATTTCAGATAGACCTCAGGAAAGGGATACAAACACCCTTGAAAATACAAAGATATAGGGGTGCCTGGGTGGCTCAGTGGGTTAAGCCCCTACCTTTGGCTCAGGTCATGATCCCAGGATCCTGGGGGGGGGGGCTCTCTGCTCAGCGGGGAGCCTGCTTCCCTGTACTCCCCTCCCATGACTCTCTGCCTGCCTCTCTGCCTACTTGTGATCTCTCTCCCTCTGTCAAATAAATAAATAAAACCTTAAAAAAAGTAAGATACAAAGATATAGACAAACTCATTATTAATAAAGAGAAATAAGGATGAAAATCATATCAAAATATCATTTTCAATTATCATGCTGACAAAAATCCAAAAGTTTGACAGCATGCCCTATGGGAAAACAGGTCTCATATATTGCTGTAAAATTAATATGAAAAGTTCTCTGAGATAGATGTTTATTTTTTTTAATCTTTTTAATTTTTTTTTTAAGATTTTATTTTTTTGACAGAGAGAGATCACAAGTAGGCAGAGAGGCAGGCAGAGAGAGAGAGGAGGAAGCAGGCTCCCCGCCAAGCAGAGAGCCCGATGCGGGACTCGATCCCAGGACCCTGAGATCATGACCTGAGCCGAAGGCAGAGGCTTAACCCACTGAGCCACCCAGGCGCCCTGAGATAGATGTTTAAATGGATAAAAGGAAAAGGACAAACAAGCCTGTACATTATGCTCCCAGAACATATATGATTTCTGGTTTTATTTGCATAAGGACACACACGGATGCACATACACACAACAGTGAAAAGCGGTTAATTGCAGTGGGGACGCTAGTGGATGGAGGAAAATGTGAAAGTGAGTCTTTTAAGTGTACACCTTTTTTTTTTTTTTTAAGATTTTATTTATTTATTTAACAGAGAGAGACAGCAAGAGAGGGAACACAAGAAGGGGGCATGGGAGAGAGAGAAGCAGGCTTCCTGCTGAGCAGGGAGCCCAATGCCAGGCTGGATCCCAGGACTCTGGGATCATGACCTGAGCTGGAGGCAGATGCTTAACTATTGAGTCACCCAGGCACCCCTTAAGTGTATACCTTTTAACAAAAGAAACAAAGAACTATGGTCCAAAGAATTTCCTAAAAGGCAAATCATTAGATGTGATAAAAACAGAATACTGTTTTAAAAAAAAAAAAGGTATAAAAGAAAACATTTTGAAATCTACCCTTATGGCTATGACTCCTATATGTACAATTGCAAAAATGTTTTCTGTGTGTGCCTGGATCATGGCATGAATGCTTATTTCAGAGAAAACTAATTGACAGAGAACTTTTTTTTTTTTTTTTACATCAAAAGGGTGATTAAAGGGTATCTAAAATGCCAGAAAAAATAATGTGGTGCAATGGCTTCTTGGCAGCCCTGGAACAGGATGTTACAACACATTTCCCAAACATTCTGTTAATAGGAATCCTCCTGGCAACACAGAATGACAATGAGCTTATTTCATATGAAATGTGTCAATATGGGAGTTATGAATAATCTGAGAGGCAGAGCAGGAAATGGGCAGTCAAGTGAAATACTGTCACTGAACATTTACAGCATCAGAATCTGGCATCCTTTCCATCTTTCAAAATATGTTCTGAGGGGCACCTGGGTGGCTCAGTGGGTTAAAGCCTCTCCCTTCGGCTCAGGTCATGATCCCAGGGTCCTAGGATCGAGCCCCGAATCAGGCTCCCTGCAGAGCTTCCCCCTCTCTCTCTGCCTGCCTCTCTGCCTACTTGTGATCTCTGTCAAATAAATAAATAAAATCTTAAAAAAATATATGTTCTGGTTGGGTGAGAGAAGCCACACAATCAGCAGATTTAAAAAGACCAATACTGGGGCACCTGGGTGGCCCAGGGGGTCAAGCCTCTGTCTTCGGCTCAGGTCATGATCTCAGGGTCCTGGGATCAGGTCCCACATCGGGCTCTCTGCTCAACGGGGAGCCTGCTTCCCTGCACCCTCGACCCCACTCTCTGCCTGCCTCTCTGCCTACTTGTGATCTCTCTCTCTCTGTCAAATAAATAAATAAAATCTTAAAAATAAAATAAAACAAAAAGACCAGTACCATATGATTTCCCTTATATGTGGAGTCTAAACAAACAAACAAACAAAAAACCAAACTCACAGATACAGAGAACAGACTGGTGATTACGAGGGGCAGGGAGTAGGGTGGGAGCAACAGGTGATTTTTTTTTTTTTTTAGTTTAAAGACATTGAATTCAAAAAATTTTATAAAGATAAAACATGGAAGCAACCTGAGTGTCCATTCACAAATGAATTGATAAGCAAAATATGGCATATATACATATAACAGAATATTATTCAGCCTTTAAAAAAGGGAAATTCTGCAACATGGATGAAACTTGAAGATGTGAAGCTTAGTGAAATGAGTGGCTCCTGCGTGGCTCAGTCAAGCATCTGCCTTTGGCTCAGGTCATGATCTCGGGGTCCCGGGATCCAGCCCCACATCTGGCTCCCTGCTCGACAGGGTGCCTTCTTCTCCCTCTGCCTGCCATTCCCCCTGCTTGTATGTGCTCTCTCTGTGTCAAATAAATAAATAAAATCCTTAAAAAAAAAAAAAAAAGCTTAGTGGACACAAAAAGACAAATACTGGGGCATCTGGGTAGCTCAGTGGGTTAAAGCCTCTGTCTTTGGCTCAGGTCATGGTCCCAAGGTCCTGGGATAGAGCCCCACATCAGGCTCTCTGCTCCGCAGGGAGCCTGCTTCCCTTCTTCTCTCTTTCTGCCTGCCTCTCTGCCTACTTGTGATCTCTGTCTGTCAAATAAATAAACAAAATCTTAAAAAAAAAAAAGACAAATACTGTATGATTTCACTTACATGAGATAATTAGAGCAGTCAAAACCATAGAGACAGAAAATAGAATGATGGTTTCCAGGGGCTAGAGGGAGGAGGGCTTGGGAGTTATTGACTAAGGGTATAGAGTTTCAGTTTTACAAGATGAATAGCGTTCTGGAGATGGATGGTGGTGATGGTTGCACAACCATATGAAGGTATTTAATACTACTAAACCACACACTGAAAAATGGTTAAGATGGGGGTGCCTGGGTGGCTCAGTTGGTTAAGCATCTGCCTTCGGCTCGGGTTGTGATCCCGGGGTCCTGGGATCAAGCCCCACATCAGGCTCTCTGCTTGGCAGGGCGCCTGCTTCCCACCGCCTCCACACACACACACCCCCGCCCCGCTTCCCTCTCTGCCTACTTGTGATCTCTGTCTGTCAAATAAATAAATCAAATCTTTTTGGGGCACCTGGGTGGCTCAGTGGGTTAAAGCCGCTGCCTTCGGCTCGGGTCATGATCCCAGGGTCATGGGATCGAGCCCCGCATCGGGCTCTCTGTTCTGCAGACAGCCTGCTTCCTCCTCTCTCTGCCTCTCTGCCTACTTGTGATCTCTATCAAATAAATAAATAAAATCTTTATAAATAAATAACTAAATAACTAAATCAAATCTTTTAAAAAAAATGGTTAAGATGGTAAATTTTAAGTTACATGCATTCTACCACAATAAAAAAAAATTGGAAACAAAGAATGCTAGCGTGGCTTTATTAATATCAGACAAAGTAGACTTCACAACAATAAAACTACTGGAGATAAAGAGGAACATTTTATAATGATAAAAGGGCCAACTGACAAGGAAGAAATAATAATCTTAAATGTGTATTCACCTAATAAGAAGTTTTAAAACACATGATTTAAAAACTGATAGAAACAAAAGGGGAAACTGACGAATGCACAATTCCAGCTGGAGATTTCCACACTTCTCTCTGTGCAGCTGATAGAACAAGGAGACAGAAAATCAGTTAGCACAAAGCAGCTCTGAACAACACCATCAACCGATTTGATGGAATTAACATTTATAGGACAGTAACAGCAGGAAGTCTTTCTTTTCAAGTGCACATGAAACATTCACATCCAATAAGGTGGGCCATATTCTGGGCCATAAAATAAACCTTAACAATTTATTAAGAATTAAAACCACATTGGGGTGCCTGGATGGCTCAGTTGTTAAGTGTCTGCCTTCGATTTAGGTCATGATCCGAGAGCCCTGGGATCCAGCCCCAAACCTGGCTCCCTCCTCCACAGGGAGCCTGATTTTCCCTCTGCCGCTCCCCCTGCTTCTGTTTCCTCTCTTGCTGTCTTTCTGTCAAATAAATAACTAAATAAGCTTAAAAAAAAAAAGAACTAAAATCACATAAGGTATATTCTATAACTGCAAAAGAAGTAGATTAAAAACAGTAACAGGGACACCTGGGTGGCTCAGTCAGTTAAGTGTCTGCCTTCCACTCTGGTCACAATCCCAGAGTCCTGGCATCAAGTGCCCTGTCAGGCTCCCTGGGAGCCTGCTTCTCCCTCTGCCTCTGCCTGCCACTGCTTGTGCTCTCGCTCTCTCTCTCTGACAAATAAATGAATAAAATCTAAAAAGAAAGAAAGAAAGAAAGAAAAGACATGGGGCACCTGGGTGACTCAGTGGGTTAAAGCCTCTGCCTTCGGCTCAGGTCATGATACCAGGGTCCTGGGATTGAGACCATATCAGGCTCCCTGCTCAGCCAGAGGCCTGCTTCTCCCTCTGCCTCCTGCTCTGCCCACTGTTCTGCCTGCTTGGGCTTGTTCTCTCTCTCTGTCAAATAAATAAATAAAATCTTTAAAAAAATTTTTTTAATTAAAAAATAAGAACAAATTCAACTGAAAGCATGTAAAAGAAAATAAAGTAACAGCAGAAAATAATACAATTGAAAACAAGAAAACAACAGAAAAATCAATAAAACTAAAAGCTAGTTCTTTGGGAAGAATAATAAAATTGATAAACCTCAGGGCTCCTGGGTGGCTCAGTGGGTTAAGCCTCTGCCTTTGGCTCAGGTCATGATCTCAGGGTCCTGGGATCAAGCCCCGCATCAGGCTCTCTGCTCAGTGGGGAGCCTGCTTCCCGCCCCCC
The DNA here is from genome assembly GCA_003697995.1 of Taxidea taxus jeffersonii. Taxonomy (NCBI): domain Eukaryota; kingdom Metazoa; phylum Chordata; class Mammalia; order Carnivora; family Mustelidae; genus Taxidea; species Taxidea taxus. Next base: position 12,701 of record RCUC01115974.1, on the reverse strand, counting down.
CCTCCTTCTCTGCCTACTTGTGATCTCTGTCTGTCAAATAAATAAATAAGATCTTTAAAAAAAAAAAAGAATTAAAAAATTATTTTAAAAAACCTGATAAACCCCAGCCAGACTGAAAAAAGAAGACACAAATTATCTATATAGGAATAAAAAGGAAATATCACTACGGACCCTACAGATCCTACAGACATTACGTGAGTCAGAAAACAACAACAACCACCACAACCAAAAAACCCAAACCAACCAAATAAACAAAATCCTCTATGCCCATAAATTTGACAACTTAGGTGGAATGAACTGATTTGTTGTTAAAAGATACAAATTACCAAAACCCATTGAAGAAGAAATAGATAAGCTGAATAGTCCCATATCTATCAAAGAAATTGAATTCATTGTGAAAAGCCTTTCAACAAAGAAAACTCCAGGCTCAGATGGTTTAAACAGCACATTCTACTAAATAGTGAAAAGTGAAATAAGAAATAATACCAATTTGATATAATCTCCTCCAGAAAATAAAGCTCTCCTTTTTTTTTTTTTTCAAAAATTTTTTTTAAGTTTTTTTTGTTTTGTTTTGTTTTTATTAGAGAGAGAGAGAGAGCGAGCACAGGCAGACAGAGAGGCAGGCAGAGGCAGAGGGAGAAGCAGACTCCCTGCCGAGCAAGGAGCCCGATGTGGGACTCGATCCCAGGACGCTGGGATCATGACCTGAGCTGAAGGCAGCCGCTTAACCAACTGAGCCACCCAGGCGTCCCTGAATTTTTTTTTAAGATTTTATTTATTTATTTGACAGACAGAGATCACAAGTAGGCAGAGGCAGGCAGAGAGAGAGGAAGGGAAGCAGGCTCCCTGCTGAGCAGAGAACCGGATGCGGGGCTCGATCCAGGACCCTGAGACCAGGGCCTGAGCTGAAGGCAGAGGCTTTAATCCACTGAGCCACCCAGGCGCCCCTCCTCCAGAAAATAAAAGTGAAGGAAACACATCCCAAGTCATTTATGAGACCAACATTTCTGTCTTAGGTCAGGCTGCTATCATGAAGCAGCATAAACTGTGTGGCTTATAAACAAGAGAAATTTATTTCTCACAGTTACAGCTGGAAGTCCAAGATCAGGGTACCTGCAAGGTTAGAATTCTGGTGAAGGCCCTCTTTTGGGTTACAGACTGCTGTCTTCTCATTGTATCCTCATGTGGTAGAACCAGAGCTCTTCGGGGTCCCTTTCCTAAGGGCCCTAATATCAATCACCTTCATGATTAATTACCTCCCAAAGACCCTACCTCCTAATACCACCACATTGGGGGTTAATATTTCAACATATTGGGGCACCTGGGTGGCTCAGTGGGTTAAAGCCTCTGCCTTCAGCTCAGGTCATGGTCCCAGGGTCCTGGGATCCAGCCCCGCATCGGGTTCTCTGCTCAGCGGGGAGCCTGCTCCCTGCCCCCCCGCCCCCCGCCTCTGCCTCTCTGCCTACATGTGATCTGTCAGATAAAGAAATAAAATCTTTTAAAAAAATATTTCAACATATTAATTTGGAGGGAAACAAACTTCAGGCCAAGTGTAATTACCTTAATATTGAAACCAGAACCAGTGTGACATTACGTTAAAAGATGAGCACATAGATCAATGGAACAGAACACAGTCCAAAAATAGACCCACACAATTGATTTTTTTTTTTTTAAGTAGGCTTCATGCCCAGTGTGAAGCTTAACAAGGGGCTTGAACTCAACAACCCTGAGATCAAGACCTGAGCTGACATCAAGAGTCAGATGCTTAATGGACCAAGCCACCCAGGCACCCCTACACAATTGATTTTTCACAAAAGTGCAATGGCAATTCAATGGAAAAGTGATTGTCTTTTAAACAAATGGTGGTGGAGTAACTTGAAATCCCTCTGCAAAGTGAAATGAGCCACAACCCATACTTCACATTGTATACAAATTTAACTTAAAATGGATTGTGAATTTGAATATAAAGTCTAAAAGTATAAAAACTTTAAGAAGAAAGCACAGGACAAAATCTTTGTAACTTGGAGTTAGGCAAAGATTCTAAGAAATGACATCAAAAGTACAACCTATAAAAGAAAAACTTGGGGGACTCCTGGGTGGCTCAGTGGGTTAAGCAGCTGCCTTCAGCTCGGGTCCTGATCCCAGAGTCTTGGGATCGAGTCCCGCATGGGCTCCTTGCTCGGCGGGGAGCCTGCTTCTCTCTCCACCTCTGCCTGCCTCTCTGCCTGCTTGTGTGCTCTCTCTGTCTCTCCTCTCTGACAAATAAATAAATAAAATATTTTTAAAAAAAAGAAAAAGAAAAACTTGGGGTACCTGGGTGGCTCAGTTGTTAAGTGTCTGCCTTCAGCTCAGATCATGATCCCAGGGTCCTGGGATCAAGCCCCGCACTGGGTTCCCTGCTCTGCAGGAAGCCTGCTTCTCCCTCTCCTACTCCCTCTGCTTGTGCTCCTTCTCTCGCTATCTCTCTGTCAAATAAATAAATAAATAAATCTTTAAAAAAATAAAAACTTGACAAATGGGATTTCATCAAGACTTAAAACTGATTCTGAAAAATACTTTTTTTTTAAAGATTTTATTTATTTATCTGGCAGACAGAGATCACAAGTAGGCAGAGAGGCAGGCAGAGATAAGGGGAAGCAGGCTCCCCACTGAGCAGAGAGCCCGATGCGGGACTCGATCCCAGGACCCTGGGATCAAGAGGCTTAACCCACTGAGCCACCCAGGCGCCCCTGAAGAATACTCTTAAAAGAATCAAAAGACATTCACAGATGGGAAGAAAATATTTACAAATCACATATCAGACAAAGGACTTATGTCCAAGATACACGAAGAACTTTTAGAATGAAATGAAAGGAAACCAATTTTTAAAAAAATGCACAAAGATTTGAACCTCTAAAAATGCTAGAAGAGAGCATAGTCAGTAAATTCTCTGACATTGGCTGTAACCACATTTTTCTAGATATGTCTCCTGAGACAAGGGAAACAAAAGCAAAAATAAACTACTGGGACTAGATCAAGATAAAAAGCTTCTGCAGAGCAAAGGAAACCATCAACAAAACTAAAAGACAACCTACTGAATAGGAAAATACATTTGCAAATGACATATCCAATAAAGTGTTAGTATCCAAAATACAGAAAGGACTTACACAACTCAACATGAAAAAAAACCAAACAAACAATCCAATTAAAAATGGGCAGAACCCGGGTGACTCAGCAGTCAGTTAAACATCTGACTCTTGATCTCAGCTCAGGACTTGATCTCAGGGTTGAGTTCAAGCCCTGCATTGGACTCCATTCTGAGTCTGGAGCTTACTTAAAAAAAAAAAAAAAAAGGCAGAAGACATAGATAGACATTTCTCCAAAGAAGACATACTAATGGGGGCACCTGGGTGGCTCAGTTGTTAAGCCTCTGCCTTCAGCTCAGGTCATGATCCCAGCGTCCTGGGATCGAGTTGCGCATCGGGCTCCCTGCTCTGCTGAGAAGCCTGCTTCTCTCTCTCCCACTCCCTCTCCTTATGCTCCCTCTCTCACTGTCTCTCTCCCTCTATCAAATAAATAAATAAAATCTCAAAAAAAAAAAGACATACAGATAGCCAACAGACATATGAAAAGATGCTCAACATCCCTTATCATCGGGGAAATGCAAAGCAAAACCACAATGATATCACCTCACACTGATCAGAATGACTAACATAAAAACCACAGGAAACAAGGATTGGTGAGGATGTGGAGAAAAAGGAACTCTTGCGCACTGTTGGTGGGAATGAGAACTGGTGCAGCCACTGTTGAAAACAGTATGGAGGTTCCTCAAAAAATTAAAAATAGAATTATATATGATCCGGTAATTCTACTACTGAGTATTTGCCTGAAGAATACAAAAACATTAATTTGAAAAAATACATGCACCCCTATGTTTACTGCCTTATTTATAACAGCCATATTATGGAAGCAGCCGAAGTGTCCATCCATAGATGAATGGATTAAGATGTGGTACAGGACACCTGGGTGTCTCAGTCAGTTAAGCATCTGCCTTCAGCTCAGGTTATGATCCCGGGGTCCTGGGACTGAGTCCCATGTTGGGCTCCTTGCTCAGCTGGGAGCCTGTTTCTCCCTCTGCCTGTCCTTCCTCCTGCTTATGATCTCTCCGACTGACAAATAAATCAATAAAATCTTTTAAAAAATAAAATAAACAACAGAAATTTATTTTTCACATCTAGAGGCTGAGGAGTCTGAGGTCAAGGTGCTGGCAAAGTAGGTTTTATTTTGAGGCTCCTCTCTTGGCATGTGTGCACATGACCTTTTCTTGGTGTGTGTGTGCGCTCGTCTGTGCAGAGAGAGAGAGAGAGAGAGATCTCTCTTCCTTCTCTCTCTCTCTTTTTTTTTTTTTAAGATTTTATTTATTTATTTGACAGAGGAAGAGAGATCACAAGTAGGCAGAGCAGCAGGCAGAGAGAGGAGGGGAAGCAGGCTCCCCACTGAGCAGAGAGCCCGATGTGGGGCTCAATCCCAGGACGCTGGGATCATGACCTGAGCCGAAGGCAGCTGCTTAACCAACTGAGCCACCCAGGCACCCCTCTTGGGAGAGAAGGAGCACAAGCAGAGGGAGTAGGAGAAGGAGAAGCAGGCTTCCTGCGGAGCAGGGAACCCAGTGCGGGGCTTGATCCCAGGACCCTAGGATCATGATCTGAGCTGAAGGCAGACACTTAACAACTGAGCCACCCAGGTACCCCAAGTTTTTTTTTCTTTTTTAATATTTTATTTATTTATTTGTCAAGAGAGGAGAGACAGAGAGAGCCCACAAGCAAGCAGAGAGGCAGGCAGAGGCGGAGAGAGAAGCAGGCTCCCCGCCCAAAACCACACACAGACAGGTGCCCTATGAAGTTCTGCCAAGAACGTGGAGTAACCAGAAGTCTCGTGTCCTGCCGCGGAGGGTGCAGAACGGAGCAGCCACTCTGGAAAACAGTTTGGACAAACTTAAACATACGCATACCGCACCGGCCAGGAATCTCACCCCATGTCATTTGCCCAAGTGCAACAAAAACCTGTGTTTACAGAAGAGCCGAGACACCACTACACAGATGTTTACAGTAGCACTGTTCGTAATCACCAAAACCTGGAAACAACCCAAAAAACTGCGGCACACCTATAAAACCGATGGCTAGTTGGCCATTTAAAGGGGGGGGGGGGTACTGCTACTACAAAGGCACGGACGACTCAAACGCATTACACCAAACGAAAGAAGCCAGAATCTAAAGACTTACAGACCCGGGATTGCATTTACGTAACATCCCGGAAAGGCAAAAGTGCGGGGACAAAGAACCAATTTGTGGTTGCCAGAGCTACACCACGCCTTCTACTGCTGACCCTTTGCTGTGCTCTGCTGGGCCAATCAACTTCCTCTTTATTGGCATGCCCTCCACTCCCCACCTCTGCCTGCAACACCCCTACCACAAGCGCGCTTAGGCTTAAGCTTCTCCGTTCTGCTGAATCAGTTTTATTACTCCTCCCACTGCTGTCATTTTCCAGAATTGTGTTGGCCTTTTTTTTTTTTTTTAAGAGATTTTGTTTATTTATTTGAAAAGGGAGAGAAAGAGAGATCACAGGCGGGAGGAGTGGCAGCCAGAGAGAGGGAGAAGCTGACTCAACCCCAGGAGCATGACCTGAGCAGAAGGCAGACGCTTAACCAACTGAGCCATCCAGGTGCCCTGTGTTGACATTTCTTAACTCCTGTCATCTTCTCTCTTCTCTTTAACCCTATGGGTTTATCGTCTTTTTTTAAATTAATTAATTAATTAATTTTTTATTTATTTATTTTTTTACTGTTGTTATAGTGGGGATTTGGGAGGGAAGAGATAAATATCTATTCAATCTTTCACGTAAACTGACACAGCTCTTCTTTAATCAAGTCCACAACATTAATATAGTTTAGGAAATGGATACTATTTTCTCGTGAATTTATAGAAAGTTTATCGCTGGCCAGCCTTGGAAAATACAGGTGCTTGTTCGACATGATCCCAGTAAGTATATCCCCACAAGCCTTCTGATTTTTGTGGCCCAGAGCGGACACACTTAAAAGAGTTGCCTAGTCTGAGAGCGAGAATTTCCAGCAGCTGCCTAGGCTATGGGCCAGAGTTCATGAGAGTCTGACAAACCAGCCGTTTTCCTTGGGGCTGGGAACTGGGGCAGCCCCCGAACAGTGGTAAGCGGGTGACTCAGAAAGGATTGTATGTATATGTCGATGAGTAACACCCCGGCCGTCCCACTTGCAATCAGGACCCAGAAATGCCTCCTCATCACTTACATCATAATTATCTCCTTACATAAATGCATAAAAATAGTGTTGAAAGAGCACTGACTCCCATAGGAAACATTCCTGTTCTCTCTCATTTCTATGACACTGTGATCTTCAATCCCAAGTGATCTTTGAACAGGCAGGAATACTCAAAATCTTCCACATCAGGAAAAATCCGAGGTCTCAGGAAGCAGCTGGGTGGTTGTTTCCCTCTTATTCAGGGGCCACACAACAAAGCTAAAGAACACCAGGTAGTGGCTTTAAAAATGTTGGCTCACACATATATAAATTGCAGGTTGTAACGTGCTCTATACACAACTTCCTTTCTTTAAAAGATTTTATTTTTTTTTTTTTTACAGAGAGAGACAGCGAAAGGGGGAACACAAGCAGGGGGAATGGGAGAGGGAGAAGCAGGCTCTCCGACCAGCAGGGAGCTGGATGCAGGGCTCTATCCCAGGACCCTGGGATCATGACCTATGAGGAAGGCGAATGTTTAACAACTGAACCACCCGGGCGCCCCTGACAAGTTTATTTTCATCACAGGAAACGAGCTTGACAAAGTGATCATGGAAGCCAGAGTCAGCCCTAGCATCAAAGGTGGGAGAGTATGTGTCTCCGTTAAAGCTTCAGGAGACAACCTGGTCCCCAGCATAGCCCAGGATGCCCCTGAGGGGGCCCTCTGATGCCCACTTCACCACCTTCTCGATGTCCTATTTGGCAGCTTTCTCCAAATGGCCGGTCCAGTCCATGATCAACACACTGTGGGTGAGGACATGGAAGGCCATGCCAGTGAGCTTCCCATTTCAGTTCAGGGATGAGTTGCCCACGACCTTGACCATACTGGTAGAAGCAGGGACAATGTTCTGGACAGATCCTCAGCCATCACCACTTACCTTCTCAGAAGGGGATTCTACAGTTCTCTGGAAGGCAGTGATGGAATGTGTAATGTGGTCATGAGTCCCTCTATGATGCCAAAATTGTTATGGACAACCTTGGCCAGGGGCCAAGCAGTTGGTGGTCCAAAAGGCATTGCTGACAATCTTTTTTTTTTTTTTAAAGATTTTATTTATTTATTTGACAGAGAGAGATCACAAGTAGGCAGAGAGGCAGGCAGAGAGAGGAAGGGAAGCAGGCTCTCCGCTGAGCAGAGAGGCCCGACGCGGGGCTCGATCCCAGGACCCTGAGACCATGACCTAAGCCGAAGGCAGAGGCTTTAACCCACTCAGCCACCCAGGCGCCCCCATTGCTGACAATCTTGAGAAAGTTGTCATACTTCTTTTTCATGGTTCATGCCCATCACAAGCCGAAGAGGCAAAGATGATGACCCTTTTGGCTCTACCCTTCAAGCAAGCACCAGCCTTCTTCAGGATAGTGAAGATACCAGTGGATTTCACAATAAATTCAGCACCAACCTCACTCCAGTTGATGTTAGTGAGATGTCCCTCTAGGAGGTTAGAGATGGGCTTTCCATTAATGACACACTTCCCATTCTCTATCTGGACTGTGTCCTTGAACTTGTCATGGGTGGAATCATACTGGGCCATGTAGACCATATATTGAAGTCAGTGAAGGTGTTTTTGATGGAGACAGTATTCACTTTGCCAGAGTTAAAAGTAGCCTTGGTGACCAGGCAGGTACCCAACGTAGCCAAAGCCATTTCGTTGGACCTTCACCATCATATCTCAGGGATACAGCTGTTGTCAAATAGGGCGGGGGTAGAGAGCCAAAGGGATTTTCTTGAACAAAAGTTGAAGGAAATCTTGTAAAGCAAAGAGGCAGATGGTTGATTGCTACTTTTAGGCACTACTGTTTTATTCTTGCCAATGCAACACTGATTTTGTTAAGTATGGCTTGGCGACAGACTCAGGAAAGACGAGGGTGTCACCCATCAGCATTGCTACAATCTCAAATAAAAATGTAGGACGTCCAGTTAAAACTGAATTTCAAACAAACAAGTTCCTCCTTGTCCCCGCCCTGACCCTCCTCCAGGGATGAACTGTGATTGCTCAAGAAAAGCGTGGCAATCTCATTACCCCTTGCTAAAGACTGGTTCGAAGGTGGGCATATCACATACTTCCAACCAACTGGGAGGGGTGGAGAAATCTTCTGGAGGCTTCTTGGAAAGATTTTCCTCTCTGATTAAAAACGGAAGGGCCAGCACGTGAGCGAGTGAGAAAAAGCACAAGAGCAAGCCGTGTGGAAGTCCTTCACGCTTTGTGCCTCATCTCTCATGAAGATGTGTGGTGGGAACATCAACAGTCATTTTGCCACCATGAAGGAAAAGTCATAAGGAAGTCAAGAGAGATTGAGCCAGAACTCTGCCATTGTTGAACTTCTGAATGAGGCAGCTCTGGAATTCTTTTCACCAGACTTCTTGTTATGTGAAATAATGAATATCTCACTGTTGGAGTCTTTTAGTTGGGTACTCTGTTTATGCTGCTGGAAAATCTTCAGTGATTCAGCTGGAAGTATTTTGAGTCTCAGTCAGTGGGTGTGAAGTGGCTGTGGTTAATAGACCCAGTCTCCTACCCAGATAAACAAAACGATTTTGTTAGAACGTCTCCTGGCCTCATAATGTTGTATGGATCTTTCTCAGCTTCTCACAAAAGAATCACAGAAACCCTCCCACAGACTTTGGGGTGGGCGGGAGACCATTTCTTGCTTCTTAGAGTGAAAAATTATTAACAGTTCTCCGTGTCCACCATGTCACGGACAGTTTCGGAGTTCGGAACTGGGTGCTTGCAGGGGGCCAGCCAGGCAGGCCAGTTTCTTTCGTGGGACAGGTGGATGCTGTTTCACAATTCCGGGTTTGAGATGGGCAACCTTTAGCCCAGAGGTAGCTGAGGTTGTTGATCTGAGATGCCATCAGCATCAGCGGCATCCGTGCTGGCACTTTTTTTTTTTTCAAAGATTTTATTTATTTGACAGAGATCACAAGTAGGCAGAAAGGCGGGGGGGGGGGGGGGAAGCAGGCTCCCTGCTGAGCAGAGATTCCCCACGTGGGGCTCGATCCCAGGACCCCTGGATCATGACCTGAGCCGAAAGCAGAGGCTTTAACCCACTGTGTGCTGTCACTTTTAATCCCAGCATAGATAATACCCAATACCTATTGGTTTTATTTCCAAACATTCTGAAGTGAATTAAATTTATCAGATGTTTCCTGGCTACAATTTGTATATGTGGCAAACATTTTTACTTCTTACAATTTTAACAGATTATGCATGCATATGACATATGTAGAATTCAGACCAATGGGTCCCCCATCCAGCCTAGTCTCCTTTTTCCCTGCTCTAGAAGGAGCCATTGTTATCAGTGTCTTGTGTATCCTTCCAGACTTTTGTATACATGGACAAATATATAAATATGTAGCTCTTTTTAAGATACAAATGATAGAATATGATACACATTAATTATATCTTGGAGAGTCTCCCATGTCCTTATTTCTTAAATACCTTACTGTGTTCAAGAGCCATATTGTAGGGGCACCTGGGTGGCTCAGTGGGTTAAGCCTCTGCCTTCGGCTCAGGTCATGGTCTCGGGGTCCTGGGATCAAGCCCCGCATTGGGCTCTCCACTCGGCGGGGAGTCTGCTTCCCCCTCTCTCTCTGCCTGCCTCTCTGCCTACTTGTGATCTCTGTCTGTCAAATAAATCAATAAAATCTTTTAAAAAAAAGCCATATTGTATTCTAATGCATGGTTGTGCCATAATGTATTAGCTATCTCCAATTAATAGACACTTCAATGGACATTTGTCATGTTTTCTGGCTGGCCAACTCCTTTGGAACATTTTTCATGTTCGTGGAAATATTCCCTCTCCAGTCTCCTTTGAAACTCCACCAACCAGCTGCACCAGTGCCAATCTCCAAATCAGAGGTGGACCACAGGAGGAAATGGTCTTTGAGTAGGACATTGATCATATCCTGGCAAGAGTGCCCCACAGCCTTATGGCCTTGAGAGCAGCATGGATTGCAAAGCAAGTTCCTGATGCAGAAGAAATATTAGTAGCACCGGTGTGAGTGACAGTTGCATTTGCTCAGGTTCTTGGTGGCGGTACAAATTTAACGTCTGGTTTTTGGTGGCAGAATTCTTCTGGATCTTTTACACATCAGGCTCTTTATGTATGTGGTTTGTGGCTGTAATTCTTGAGGATTATCATCAAGCCCATTCTTTAGTCCTCCCAACAATGTTCTTTATAACAAAGGACTTTCTGCTCATCAGCCAGTCACTTCTCCTGCTTGCAACCAAGAGCCCAGTCTGAGACAAATGTTTTGCTTCCCTCTAATTTGTAATTTTATCACCTAATTTTTATTTATATTATCCTGACATATACATCTTTGTACCTGTGTGCAAGTGAATCTGTGGCATAAAGTCCTAAAAATGGAAATGCTCTGAAAGAACATTTGCAAGACATATGTATGATAAAGGGGTAGCATCCAAAATATACAAAGAACTCTTAAAACTCAACAGCAAGGGGTGCCTAGGTGGCTCAGTGTGTTAGGCCTCTGCGTTTGGCTCGGGTCATTGTCTCAGGGTTCTGGGGTCATGGTCTCAGGGTCCTGGGATTGAGCCCCACATCTGCTCAGCAGGGAGCCTGCTTCCCCTTCTCTTTCTGCGCGCCTCTCTGCCTCCTTGTGACCTCTCTCTGTGTCAAATAAATAAATAAAATCTTAAAAAAAAAAAAAAAACCTCAACAGCAAGACAACAACCCAGTTAAAAAAATGGGCCAAAGGTCTTACTAGACATCTCACCAAAGAAGATACATAGATGGTAAATAAGCATATGGAAAGATGTCCTACAACGTCTGTAGTCAAGGAAATGCAAATTAAAACAGCAAGGAGAAAAAACTTTTTTTTTTGAATAAAATTGTGATTCTTTTCTGAAAGTGAAAATGTTCAATAGTAGCCCCCTAAATCTGAAAAAGAATATTGAGTGGGAATTTGCCCTGCAGTATATATGAAAATATAAAAAAATATATAATATATATAAATATAAATATAATGTATGTACACATAACAGATTTAGCAACCTACAATAAAGGGATAAAAGTAGATCAGTGGGATAGAGTAAAGTGCAAAACATCCATGTATCTGTGCAGATGTTTACAATAAGAAGCAACGCTTACTTATTTAGTTAGTTAATTTCTCTAGTAGCAACTTTTAAAATCTATGAAGGAAGGGTGGCTTTTTCAATAGATCATGTGAGATAATTGGCTATCTACTGAAGAAAAATAACATCAGTGACATAGGAAAGAGTATGTTAGGGTTTGAAGCTGACAGCCAAGAAAGAATTCTTGAGATGTCTTTGGTGCAAAAGGTGATTTTATTAAAGAACGAGGACAGGACCCATGGGCAGAAAGAACTGCAGCGGGGTCAAGAGGAGTGGCCCATCACACACTTTCAAGTTGGGAGGGGGTTAAGGACAGCGGAAGTCTCTAAGGACTTTTGGAAGCAAGGTTTCCAGGACCTTGAGGGGGCTAGCTGTTTTTGGGAAAAGGTCATTTATTATCGTCTAATAAAACCTTAGTTATGAGACCCTTCTGGTGTATATTGGTGGGCCATATGGGTAGGGGGTTTAGAGACAAAGGAAGTTTCCAAAGGAAATTTTATACATTAAAATAGACTCAGGGGGGACGCCTGGGTGGCTCAGTTGGTTGAGCAGCTGCCTTGGGCTCAGGTCATGATCCCAGCGTCCTGGGATCTCCATATCGGGCTCCTTGCTCAGCAGGGAGACTGCTTCTCCCTCTGCCTCTGCCTGCCATTCTGTCTGCCTGTGCTCACTCTCTCTGACTAAATAAATAAATAAAATCTTTAAAAAAAAAAATAGACTCAGGGTATCCTGGGAGAGGGGAGGCTCAGGCTGAGATTGCTTTTTGCCCTAAGCAAAGTATTAACTTTGAGGTGGTTGAGTTCCTAGAGGAATGTCACTCTGCCTATCCCAAGGACTTGTTGGCGGGCTGTAGGTTGTAAGGAAATTTAGTAATTTTTCTTCTGCCTTTGTTTCTGACATCAATTAGATGGAAACTCCTGTCCCATCACATCAAACACAGCTGGTACAAATAAGTAAACATTTAGAGGAGAAAAAGTTAAAATATTTTAAGGTTTTTATTTTATTTATTTATATTTATATTTATATTTATTTTTTGGGTGCAAAATGGTGGTTTATTAAAGCTCAGAGACAGAACCCACAGCCACAATGAGCCGCAGCGCCAGGGTCTGGAGGAGTGGTGAGTATATAATTGGGAGTTGGGGGAAGTAAGAAAAAGGGAGGTTTCAAAAGAACTTTCATATGCTAAAGAGGACCGACCTAGGAGATACCTACCACATACCAGAGGTCTTGCCATTGTTAAGTTAAGGTTGATTTCCCTCTCTAGCAGAGTATTAACATTTAGTTGGGCTGTCTCTGGAAGGTCA